>OY783199.1:19476988-19653420 GCA_963678675.1 Xiphydria camelus | reverse complement strand
TCGGATAGGGTGGTCGAGATTCCAATTCCGAAGATTTTAATTTTTCGAAAAAATTGACAATTTCTGTAAGGTCGGGACCTTACAGAAAATGCGATTTTTCGCAAAAATCGAAATCTCTGGAATCGAATTCTCGACCATCCTATCTTATGTATTTTTTCGCGCTGATTACGAAAATGATATATTTATTGAGGAAATCTCAACGGAACACCGAGATATCGATGATTTCTTGCGGGAAAAAAAAATTTCTTTATACACAAAATCAGCGTTATTTCATATTTCCTTTGAGATTTCGACCAAATAACCGTGCTTTTCGGAATCAGCGTAAAAAATACATCGGATAGGGTGGTCGAGATTCCAATTCCGAAGATTTTCATTTTTCGAAAAAATTGACAATTTCTGTAAGGTCGGGACCTTACAGAAAATGCGATTTTTCGCAAAAATCGAAATCTCTGGAATCGAATTCTCGACCATCCTATCTTATGTATTTTTTCGCGCTGATTACGAAAATGATATATTTATTGAGGAAATCTCAACGGAACACCGAGATATCGATGATTTCTTGCGGAAAAAAAAATTTCTTTATACACAAAATCAGCGTTATTTCATATTTCCTTTGAGATTTCGACCAAATAACCGTGCTTTTCGGAATCAGCGTAAAAAAAATACATCGGATAGGGTGGTCGAGATTCCAATTCCGAAGATTTTAATTTTTCGAAAAAATTGACAATTTCTGTAAGGTCGGGACCTTACAGAAAATGCGATTTTTCGCAAAAATCGAAATCTCTGGAATCGAATTCTCGACCATCCTATCTTATGTATTTTTTCGCGCTGATTACGAAAATGATATATTTATTGAGGAAATCTCAACGGAACACCGAGATATCGATGATTTCTTGCGGAAAAAAAAATTTCTTTATACACAAAATCAGCGTTATTTCATATTTCCTTTGAGATTTCGACCAAATAACCGTGCTTTTCGGAATCAGCGTAAAAAAATACATCGGATAGGGTGGTCGAGATTCCAATTCCGAAGATTTTCATTTTTCGAAAAAATTGACAATTTCTGTAAGGTCGGGACCTTACAGAAAATGCGATTTTTCGCAAAAATCGAAATCTCTGGAATCGAATTCTCGACCATCCTATCTTATGTATTTTTTCGCGCTGATTACGAAAATGATATATTTATTGAGGAAATCTCAACGGAACACCGAGATATCGATGATTTCTTGCGGAAAAAAAAAATTTCTTTATACACAAAATCAGCGTTATTTCATATTTCCTTTGAGATTTCGACCAAATAACCGTGCTTTTCGGAATCAGCGTAAAAAAATACATCGGATAGGGTGGTCGAGATTCCAATTCCGAAGATTTTCATTTTTCGAAAAAATTGACAATTTCTGTAAGGTCGGGACCTTACAGAAAATGCGATTTTTCGCAAAAATCGAAATCTCTGGAATCGAATTCTCGACCATCCTATCTTATGTATTTTTTCGCGCTGATTACGAAAATGATATATTTATTGAGGAAATCTCAACGGAACACCGAGATATCGATGATTTCTTGCGGAAAAAAAAAATTTCTTTATACACAAAATCAGCGTTATTTCATATTTCCTTTGAGATTTCGACCAAATAACCGTGCTTTTCGGAATCAGCGTAAAAAAATACATCGGATAGGGTGGTCGAGATTCCAATTCCGAAGATTTTAATTTTTCGAAAAAATTGACAATTTCTGTAAGGTCGGGACCTTACAGAAAATGCGATTTTTCGCAAAATCGAAATCTCTGGAATCGAATTCTCGACCATCCTATCTTATGTATTTTTTCGCGCTGATTACGAAAATGATATATTTATTGAGGAAATCTCAACGGAACACCGAGATATCGATGATTTCTTGCGGAAAAAAAAATTTCTTTATACACAAAATCAGCGTTATTTCATATTTCCTTTGAGATTTCGACCAAATAACCGTGCTTTTCGGAATCAGCGTAAAAAAATACATCGGATAGGGTGGTCGAGATTCCAATTCCGAAGATTTTAATTTTTCGAAAAAATTGACAATTTCTGTAAGGTCGGGACCTTACAGAAAATGCGATTTTTCGCAAAAATCGAAATCTCTGGAATCGAATTCTCGACCATCCTATCTTATGTATTTTTTCGCGCTGATTACGAAAATGATATATTTATTGAGGAAATCTCAACGGAACACCGAGATATCGATGATTTCTTGCGGAAAAAAAAAATTTCTTTATACACAAAATCAGCGTTATTTCATATTTCCTTTGAGATTTCGACCAAATAACCGTGCTTTTCGGAATCAGCGTAAAAAAATACATCGGATAGGGTGGTCGAGATTCCAATTCCGAAGATTTTCATTTTTCGAAAAAATTGACAATTTCTGTAAGGTCGGGACCTTACAGAAAATGCGATTTTTCGCAAAAATCGAAATCTCTGGAATCGAATTCTCGACCATCCTATCTTATGTATTTTTTCGCGCTGATTACGAAAATGATATATTTATTGAGGAAATCTCAACGGAACACCGAGATATCGATGATTTCTTGCGGAAAAAAAAAATTTCTTTATACACAAAATCAGCGTTATTTCATATTTCCTTTTGAGATTTCGACCAAATAACCGTGCTTTTCGGAATCAGCGTAAAAAAATACATCGGATAGGGTGGTCGAGATTCCAATTCCGAAGATTTTAATTTTTCGAAAAAATTGACAATTTCTGTAAGGTCGGGACCTTACAGAAAATGCGATTTTTCGCAAAAATCGAAATCTCTGGAATCGAATTCTCGACCATCCTATCTTATGTATTTTTTCGCGCTGATTACGAAAATGATATATTTATTGAGGAAATCTCAACGGAACACCGAGATATCGATGATTTCTTGCGGAAAAAAAAATTTCTTTATACACAAAATCAGCGTTATTTCATATTTCTTTTGAGATTTCGACCAAATAACCGTGCTTTTCGGAATCAGCGTAAAAAAATACATCGGATAGGGTGGTCGAGATTCCAATTCCGAAGATTTTAATTTTTCGAAAAAATTGACAATTTCTGTAAGGTCGGGACCTTACAGAAAATGCGATTTTTCGCAAAAATCGAAATCTCTGGAATCGAATTCTCGACCATCCTATCTTATGTATTTTTTCGCGCTGATTACGAAAATGATATATTTATTGAGGAAATCTCAACGGAACACCGAGATATCGATGATTTCTTGCGGAAAAAAAAAATTTCTTTATACACAAAATCAGCGTTATTTCATATTTCTTTTGAGATTTCGACCAAATAACCGTGCTTTTCGGAATCAGCGTAAAAAAATACATCGGATAGGGTGGTCGAGATTCCAATTCCGAAGATTTTAATTTTTCGAAAAAATTGACAATTTCTGTAAGGTCGGGACCTTACAGAAAATGCGATTTTTCGCAAAAATCGAAATCTCTGGAATCGAATTCTCGACCATCCTATCTTATGTATTTTTTCGCGCTGATTACGAAAATGATATATTTATTGAGGAAATCTCAACGGAACACCGAGATATCGATGATTTCTTGCGGAAAAAAAAAATTTCTTTATACACAAAATCAGCGTTATTTCATATTTCCTTTGAGATTTCGACCAAATAACCGTGCTTTTCGGAATCAGCGTAAAAAAATACATCGGATAGGGTGGTCGAGATTCCAATTCCGAAGATTTTAATTTTTCGAAAAAATTGACAATTTCTGTAAGGTCGGGACCTTACAGAAAATGCGATTTTTCGCAAAAATCGAAATCTCTGGAATCGAATTCTCGACCATCCTATCTTATGTATTTTTTCGCGCTGATTACGAAAATGATATATTTATTGAGGAAATCTCAACGGAACACCGAGATATCGATGATTTCTTGCGGGAAAAAAAAATTTCTTTATACACAAAATCAGCGTTATTTCATATTTCCTTTGAGATTTCGACCAAATAACCGTGCTTTTCGGAATCAGCGTAAAAAAATACATCGGATAGGGTGGTCGAGATTCCAATTCCGAAGATTTTCATTTTTCGAAAAAATTGACAATTTCTGTAAGGTCGGGACCTTACAGAAAATGCGATTTTTCGCAAAAATCGAAATCTCTGGAATCGAATTCTCGACCATCCTATCTTATGTATTTTTTCGCGCTGATTACGAAAATGATATATTTATTGAGGAAATCTCAACGGAACACCGAGATATCGATGATTTCTTGCGGAAAAAAAAAATTTCTTTATACACAAAATCAGCGTTATTTCATATTTCCTTTGAGATTTCGACCAAATAACCGTGCTTTTCGGAATCAGCGTAAAAAAATACATCGGATAGAGTGGTCGAGATTCCAATTCCGAAGATTTTAATTTTTCGAAAAAATTGACAATTTCTGTAAGGTCGGGACCTTACAGAAAATGCGATTTTTCGCAAAAATCGAAATCTCTGGAATCGAATTCTCGACCATCCTATCTTATGTATTTTTTCGCGCTGATTACGAAAATGATATATTTATTGAGGAAATCTCAACGGAACACCGAGATATCGATGATTTCTTGCGGAAAAAAAAAATTTCTTTATACACAAAATCAGCGTTATTTCATATTTCCTTTGAGATTTCGACCAAATAACCGTGCTTTTCGGAATCAGCGTAAAAAAATACATCGGATAGGGTGGTCGAGATTCCAATTCCGAAGATTTTAATTTTTCGAAAAAATTGACAATTTCTGTAAGGTCGGGACCTTACAGAAAATGCGATTTTTCGCAAAAATCGAAATCTCTGGAATCGAATTCTCGACCATCCTATCTTATGTATTTTTTCGCGCTGATTACGAAAATGATATATTTATTGAGGAAATCTCAACGGAACACCGAGATATCGATGATTTCTTGCGGAAAAAAAAATTTCTTTATACACAAAATCAGCGTTATTTCATATTTCCTTTGAGATTTCGACCAAATAACCGTGCTTTTCGGAATCAGCGTAAAAAAATACATCGGATAGGGTGGTCGAGATTCCAATTCCGAAGATTTTCATTTTTCGAAAAAATTGACAATTTCTGTAAGGTCGGGACCTTACAGAAAATGCGATTTTTCGCAAAAATCGAAATCTCTGGAATCGAATTCTCGACCATCCTATCTTATGTATTTTTTCGCGCTGATTACGAAAATGATATATTTATTGAGGAAATCTCAACGGAACACCGAGATATCGATGATTTCTTGCGGGAAAAAAAAATTTCTTTATACACAAAATCAGCGTTATTTCATATTTCCTTTGAGATTTCGACCAAATAACCGTGCTTTTCGGAATCAGCGTAAAAAAATACATCGGATAGGGTGGTCGAGATTCCAATTCCGAAGATTTTCATTTTTCGAAAAAATTGACAATTTCTGTAAGGTCGGGACCTTACAGAAAATGCGATTTTTCGCAAAAATCGAAATCTCTGGAATCGAATTCTCGACCATCCTATCTTATGTATTTTTTCGCGCTGATTACGAAAATGATATATTTATTGAGGAAATCTCAACGGAACACCGAGATATCGATGATTTCTTGCGGAAAAAAAAATTTCTTTATACACAAAATCAGCGTTATTTCATATTTCCTTTGAGATTTCGACCAAATAACCGTGCTTTTCGGAATCAGCGTAAAAAAATACATCGGATAGAGTGGTCGAGATTCCAATTCCGAAGATTTTAATTTTTCGAAAAAATTGACAATTTCTGTAAGGTCGGGACCTTACAGAAAATGCGATTTTTCGCAAAAATCGAAATCTGGAATCGAATTCTCGACCATCCTATCTTATGTATTTTTTCGCGCTGATTACGAAAATGATATATTTATTGAGGAAATCTCAACGGAACACCGAGATATCGATGATTTCTTGCGGAAAAAAAAATTTCTTTATACACAAAATCAGCGTTATTTCATATTTCCTTTGAGATTTCGACCAAATAACCGTGCTTTTCGGAATCAGCGTAAAAAAATACATCGGATAGGGTGGTCGAGATTCCAATTCCGAAGATTTTCATTTTTCGAAAAAATTGACAATTTCTGTAAGGTCGGGACCTTACAGAAAATGCGATTTTTCGCAAAAATCGAAATCTCTGGAATCGAATTCTCGACCATCCTATCTTATGTATTTTTTCGCGCTGATTACGAAAATGATATATTTATTGAGGAAATCTCAACGGAACACCGAGATATCGATGATTTCTTGCGGAAAAAAAAAATTTCTTTATACACAAAATCAGCGTTATTTCATATTTCTTTTGAGATTTCGACCACATAACCGTGCTTTTCGGAATCAGCGTAAAAAAATACATCGGATAGGGTGGTCGAGATTCCAATTCCGAAGATTTTAATTTTTCGAAAAAATTGACAATTTCTGTAAGGTCGGGACCTTACAGAAAATGCGATTTTTCGCAAAAATCGAAATCTCTGGAATCGAATTCTCGACCATCCTATCTTATGTATTTTTTCGCGCTGATTACGAAAATGATATATTTATTGAGGAAATCTCAACGGAACACCGAGATATCGATGATTTCTTGCGGAAAAAAAAAATTTCTTTATACACAAAATCAGCGTTATTTCATATTTCTTTTGAGATTTCGACCAAATAACCGTGCTTTTCGGAATCAGCGTAAAAAAATACATCGGATAGGGTGGTCGAGATTCCAATTCCGAAGATTTTAATTTTTCGAAAAAATTGACAATTTCTGTAAGGTCGGGACCTTACAGAAAATGCGATTTTTCGCAAAAATCGAAATCTCTGGAATCGAATTCTCGACCATCCTATCTTATGTATTTTTTCGCGCTGATTACGAAAATGATATATTTATTGAGGAAATCTCAACGGAACACCGAGATATCGATGATTTCTTGCGGAAAAAAAAAATTTCTTTATACACAAAATCAGCGTTATTTCATATTTCCTTTGAGATTTCGACCAAATAACCGTGCTTTTCGGAATCAGCGTAAAAAAATACATCGGATAGGGTGGTCGAGATTCCAATTCCGAAGATTTTAATTTTTCGAAAAAATTGACAATTTCTGTAAGGTCGGGACCTTACAGAAAATGCGATTTTTCGCAAAAATCGAAATCTCTGGAATCGAATTCTCGACCATCCTATCTTATGTATTTTTTCGCGCTGATTACGAAAATGATATATTTATTGAGGAAATCTCAACGGAACACCGAGATATCGATGATTTCTTGCGGGAAAAAAAAATTTCTTTATACACAAAATCAGCGTTATTTCATATTTCCTTTGAGATTTCGACCAAATAACCGTGCTTTTCGGAATCAGCGTAAAAAAATACATCGGATAGGGTGGTCGAGATTCCAATTCCGAAGATTTTCATTTTTCGAAAAAATTGACAATTTCTGTAAGGTCGGGACCTTACAGAAAATGCGATTTTTCGCAAAAATCGAAATCTCTGGAATCGAATTCTCGACCATCCTATCTTATGTATTTTTTCGCGCTGATTACGAAAATGATATATTTATTGAGGAAATCTCAACGGAACACCGAGATATCGATGATTTCTTGCGGAAAAAAAAAATTTCTTTATACACAAAATCAGCGTTATTTCATATTTCCTTTGAGATTTCGACCAAATAACCGTGCTTTTCGGAATCAGCGTAAAAAAATACATCGGATAGAGTGGTCGAGATTCCAATTCCGAAGATTTTAATTTTTCGAAAAAATTGACAATTTCTGTAAGGTCGGGACCTTACAGAAAATGCGATTTTTCGCAAAAATCGAAATCTCTGGAATCGAATTCTCGACCATCCTATCTTATGTATTTTTTCGCGCTGATTACGAAAATGATATATTTATTGAGGAAATCTCAACGGAACACCGAGATATCGATGATTTCTTGCGGAAAAAAAAAATTTCTTTATACACAAAATCAGCGTTATTTCATATTTCCTTTGAGATTTCGACCAAATAACCGTGCTTTTCGGAATCAGCGTAAAAAAATACATCGGATAGGGTGGTCGAGATTCCAATTCCGAAGATTTTAATTTTTCGAAAAAATTGACAATTTCTGTAAGGTCGGGACCTTACAGAAAATGCGATTTTTCGCAAAAATCGAAATCTCTGGAATCGAATTCTCGACCATCCTATCTTATGTATTTTTTCGCGCTGATTACGAAAATGATATATTTATTGAGGAAATCTCAACGGAACACCGAGATATCGATGATTTCTTGCGGAAAAAAAAAATTTCTTTATACACAAAATCAGCGTTATTTCATATTTCTTTTGAGATTTCGACCACATAACCGTGCTTTTCGGAATCAGCGTAAAGAAATACATCGGATAGGGTGGTCGAGATTCCAATTCCGAAGATTTTCATTTTTCGAAAAAATTGACAATTTCTGTAAGGTCGGGACCTTACAGAAAATGCGATTTTTCGCAAAAATCGAAATCTCTGGAATCGAATTCTCGACCATCCTATCTTATGTATTTTTTCGCGCTGATTACGAAAATGATATATTTATTGAGGAAATCTCAACGGAACACCGAGATATCGATGATTTCTTGCGGAAAAAAAAAATTTCTTTATACACAAAATCAGCGTTATTTCATATTTCCTTTGAGATTTCGACCAAATAACCGTGCTTTTCGGAATCAGCGTAAAAAAATACATCGGATAGAGTGGTCGAGATTCCAATTCCGAAGATTTTAATTTTTCGAAAAAATTGACAATTTCTGTAAGGTCGGGACCTTACAGAAAATGCGATTTTTCGCAAAAATCGAAATCTCTGGAATCGAATTCTCGACCATCCTATCTTATGTATTTTTTCGCGCTGATTACGAAAATGATATATTTATTGAGGAAATCTCAACGGAACACCGAGATATCGATGATTTCTTGCGGAAAAAAAAAATTTCTTTATACACAAAATCAGCGTTATTTCATATTTCCTTTGAGATTTCGACCAAATAACCGTGCTTTTCGGAATCAGCGTAAAAAAATACATCGGATAGGGTGGTCGAGATTCCAATTCCGAAGATTTTAATTTTTCGAAAAAATTGACAATTTCTGTAAGGTCGGGACCTTACAGAAAATGCGATTTTTCGCAAAAATCGAAATCTCTGGAATCGAATTCTCGACCATCCTATCTTATGTATTTTTTCGCGCTGATTACGAAAATGATATATTTATTGAGGAAATCTCAACGGAACACCGAGATATCGATGATTTCTTGCGGAAAAAAAAAATTTCTTTATACACAAAATCAGCGTTATTTCATATTTCTTTTGAGATTTCGACCACATAACCGTGCTTTTCGGAATCAGCGTAAAGAAATACATCGGATAGGGTGGTCGAGATTCCAATTCCGAAGATTTTCATTTTTCGAAAAAATTGACAATTTCTGTAAGGTCGGGACCTTACAGAAAATGCGATTTTTCGCAAAAATCGAAATCTCTGGAATCGAATTCTCGACCATCCTATCTTATGTATTTTTTCGCGCTGATTACGAAAATGATATATTTATTGAGGAAATCTCAACGGAACACCGAGATATCGATGATTTCTTGCGGAAAAAAAAAATTTCTTTATACACAAAATCAGCGTTATTTCATATTTCTTTTGAGATTTCGACCAAATAACCGTGCTTTTCGGAATCAGCGTAAAAAAATACATCGGATAGGGTGGTCGAGATTCCAATTCCGAAGATTTTAATTTTTCGAAAAAATTGACAATTTCTGTAAGGTCGGGACCTTACAGAAAATGCGATTTTTCGCAAAAATCGAAATCTCTGGAATCGAATTCTCGACCATCCTATCTTATGTATTTTTTCGCGCTGATTACGAAAATGATATATTTATTGAGGAAATCTCAACGGAACACCGAGATATCGATGATTTCTTGCGGAAAAAAAAAATTTCTTTATACACAAAATCAGCGTTATTTCATATTTCTTTTGAGATTTCGACCAAATAACCGTGCTTTTCGGAATCAGCGTAAAAAAATACATCGGATAGGGTGGTCGAGATTCCAATTCCGAAGATTTTAATTTTTCGAAAAAATTGACAATTTCTGTAAGGTCGGGACCTTACAGAAAATGCGATTTTTCGCAAAAATCGAAATCTCTGGAATCGAATTCTCGACCATCCTATCTTATGTATTTTTTCGCGCTGATTACGAAAATGATATATTTATTGAGGAAATCTCAACGGAACACCGAGATATCGATGATTTCTTGCGGAAAAAAAAAATTTCTTTATACACAAAATCAGCGTTATTTCATATTTCCTTTGAGATTTCGACCAAATAACCGTGCTTTTCGGAATCAGCGTAAAAAAATACATCGGATAGGGTGGTCGAGATTCCAATTCCGAAGATTTTAATTTTTCGAAAAAATTGACAATTTCTGTAAGGTCGGGACCTTACAGAAAATGCGATTTTTCGCAAAAATCGAAATCTCTGGAATCGAATTCTCGACCATCCTATCTTATGTATTTTTTCGCGCTGATTACGAAAATGATATATTTATTGAGGAAATCTCAACGGAACACCGAGATATCGATGATTTCTTGCGGGAAAAAAAAATTTCTTTATACACAAAATCAGCGTTATTTCATATTTCCTTTGAGATTTCGACCAAATAACCGTGCTTTTCGGAATCAGCGTAAAAAAATACATCGGATAGGGTGGTCGAGATTCCAATTCCGAAGATTTTCATTTTTCGAAAAAATTGACAATTTCTGTAAGGTCGGGACCTTACAGAAAATGCGATTTTTCGCAAAAATCGAAATCTCTGGAATCGAATTCTCGACCATCCTATCTTATGTATTTTTTCGCGCTGATTACGAAAATGATATATTTATTGAGGAAATCTCAACGGAACACCGAGATATCGATGATTTCTTGCGGAAAAAAAAATTTCTTTATACACAAAATCAGCGTTATTTCATATTTCCTTTGAGATTTCGACCAAATAACCGTGCTTTTCGGAATCAGCGTAAAAAAATACATCGGATAGAGTGGTCGAGATTCCAATTCCGAAGATTTTAATTTTTCGAAAAAATTGACAATTTCTGTAAGGTCGGGACCTTACAGAAAATGCGATTTTTCGCAAAAATCGAAATCTGGAATCGAATTCTCGACCATCCTATCTTATGTATTTTTTCGCGCTGATTACGAAAATGATATATTTATTGAGGAAATCTCAACGGAACACCGAGATATCGATGATTTCTTGCGGAAAAAAAAAATTTCTTTATACACAAAATCAGCGTTATTTCATATTTCTTTTGAGATTTCGACCAAATAACCGTGCTTTTCGGAATCAGCGTAAAAAAATACATCGGATAGGGTGGTCGAGATTCCAATTCCGAAGATTTTAATTTTTCGAAAAAATTGACAATTTCTGTAAGGTCGGGACCTTACAGAAAATGCGATTTTTCGCAAAAATCGAAATCTGGAATCGAATTCTCGACCATCCTATCTTATGTATTTTTTCGCGCTGATTACGAAAATGATATATTTATTGAGGAAATCTCAACGGAACACCGAGATATCGATGATTTCTTGCGGAAAAAAAAAATTTCTTTATACACAAAATCAGCGTTATTTCATATTTCTTTTGAGATTTCGACCAAATAACCGTGCTTTTCGGAATCAGCGTAAAAAAATACATCGGATAGGGTGGTCGAGATTCCAATTCCGAAGATTTTCATTTTTCGAAAAAATTGACAATTTCTGTAAGGTCGGGACCTTACAGAAAATGCGATTTTTCGCAAAAATCGAAATCTCTGGAATCGAATTCTCGACCATCCTATCTTATGTATTTTTTCGCGCTGATTACGAAAATGATATATTTATTGAGGAAATCTCAACGGAACACCGAGATATCGATGATTTCTTGCGGGAAAAAAAAATTTCTTTATACACAAAATCAGCGTTATTTCATATTTCCTTTGAGATTTCGACCAAATAACCGTGCTTTTCGGAATCAGCGTAAAAAAATACATCGGATAGGGTGGTCGAGATTCCAATTCCGAAGATTTTCATTTTTCGAAAAAATTGACAATTTCTGTAAGGTCGGGACCTTACAGAAAATGCGATTTTTCGCAAAAATCGAAATCTCTGGAATCGAATTCTCGACCATCCTATCTTATGTATTTTTTCGCGCTGATTACGAAAATGATATATTTATTGAGGAAATCTCAACGGAACACCGAGATATCGATGATTTCTTGCGGAAAAAAAAAATTTCTTTATACACAAAATCAGCGTTATTTCATATTTCTTTTGAGATTTCGACCACATAACCGTGCTTTTCGGAATCAGCGTAAAGAAATACATCGGATAGGGTGGTCGAGATTCCAATTCCGAAGATTTTCATTTTTCGAAAAAATTGACAATTTCTGTAAGGTCGGGACCTTACAGAAAATGCGATTTTTCGCAAAAATCGAAATCTCTGGAATCGAATTCTCGACCATCCTATCTTATGTATTTTTTCGCGCTGATTACGAAAATGATATATTTATTGAGGAAATCTCAACGGAACACCGAGATATCGATGATTTCTTGCGGAAAAAAAAAATTTCTTTATACACAAAATCAGCGTTATTTCATATTTCTTTTGAGATTTCGACCAAATAACCGTGCTTTTCGGAATCAGCGTAAAAAAATACATCGGATAGGGTGGTCGAGATTCCAATTCCGAAGATTTTAATTTTTCGAAAAAATTGACAATTTCTGTAAGGTCGGGACCTTACAGAAAATGCGATTTTTCGCAAAAATCGAAATCTCTGGAATCGAATTCTCGACCATCCTATCTTATGTATTTTTTCGCGCTGATTACGAAAATGATATATTTATTGAGGAAATCTCAACGGAACACCGAGATATCGATGATTTCTTGCGGAAAAAAAAAATTTCTTTATACACAAAATCAGCGTTATTTCATATTTCCTTTGAGATTTCGACCAAATAACCGTGCTTTTCGGAATCAGCGTAAAAAAATACATCGGATAGGGTGGTCGAGATTCCAATTCCGAAGATTTTCATTTTTCGAAAAAATTGACAATTTCTGTAAGGTCGGGACCTTACAGAAAATGCGATTTTTCGCAAAAATCGAAATCTCTGGAATCGAATTCTCGACCATCCTATCTTATGTATTTTTTCGCGCTGATTACGAAAATGATATATTTATTGAGGAAATCTCAACGGAACACCGAGATATCGATGATTTCTTGCGGAAAAAAAAAATTTCTTTATACACAAAATCAGCGTTATTTCATATTTCCTTTGAGATTTCGACCAAATAACCGTGCTTTTCGGAATCAGCGTAAAAAAATACATCGGATAGAGTGGTCGAGATTCCAATTCCGAAGATTTTAATTTTTCGAAAAAATTGACAATTTCTGTAAGGTCGGGACCTTACAGAAAATGCGATTTTTCGCAAAAATCGAAATCTCTGGAATCGAATTCTCGACCATCCTATCTTATGTATTTTTTCGCGCTGATTACGAAAATGATATATTTATTGAGGAAATCTCAACGGAACACCGAGATATCGATGATTTCTTGCGGAAAAAAAAATTTCTTTATACACAAAATCAGCGTTATTTCATATTTCCTTTGAGATTTCGACCAAATAACCGTGCTTTTCGGAATCAGCGTAAAAAAATACATCGGATAGGGTGGTCGAGATTCCAATTCCGAAGATTTTAATTTTTCGAAAAAATTGACAATTTCTGTAAGGTCGGGACCTTACAGAAAATGCGATTTTTCGCAAAAATCGAAATCTCTGGAATCGAATTCTCGACCATCCTATCTTATGTATTTTTTCGCGCTGATTACGAAAATGATATATTTATTGAGGAAATCTCAACGGAACACCGAGATATCGATGATTTCTTGCGGAAAAAAAAAATTTCTTTATACACAAAATCAGCGTTATTTCATATTTCCTTTGAGATTTCGACCAAATAACCGTGCTTTTCGGAATCAGCGTAAAAAAATACATCGGATAGGGTGGTCGAGATTCCAATTCCGAAGATTTTAATTTTTCGAAAAAATTGACAATTTCTGTAAGGTCGGGACCTTACAGAAAATGCGATTTTTCGCAAAAATCGAAATCTCTGGAATCGAATTCTCGACCATCCTATCTTATGTATTTTTTCGCGCTGATTACGAAAATGATATATTTATTGAGGAAATCTCAACGGAACACCGAGATATCGATGATTTCTTGCGGAAAAAAAAAATTTCTTTATACACAAAATCAGCGTTATTTCATATTTCCTTTGAGATTTCGACCAAATAACCGTGCTTTTCGAAATCAGCGTAAAAAAATACATCGGATAGGGTGGTCGAGATTCCAATTCCGAAGATTTTAATTTTTCGAAAAAATTGACAATTTCTGTAAGGTCGGGACCTTACAGAAAATGCGATTTTTCGCAAAAATCGAAATCTCTGGAATCGAATTCTCGACCATCCTATCTTATGTATTTTTTCGCGCTGATTACGAAAATGATATATTTATTGAGGAAATCTCAACGGAACACCGAGATATCGATGATTTCTTGCGGAAAAAAAAAATTTCTTTATACACAAAATCAGCGTTATTTCATATTTCTTTTGAGATTTCGACCAAATAACCGTGCTTTTCGGAATCAGCGTAAAAAAATACATCGGATAGGGTGGTCGAGATTCCAATTCCGAAGATTTTCATTTTTCGAAAAAATTGACAATTTCTGTAAGGTCGGGACCTTACAGAAAATGCGATTTTTCGCAAAAATCGAAATCTCTGGAATCGAATTCTCGACCATCCTATCTTATGTATTTTTTCGCGCTGATTACGAAAATGATATATTTATTGAGGAAATCTCAACGGAACACCGAGATATCGATGATTTCTTGCGGAAAAAAAAATTTCTTTATACACAAAATCAGCGTTATTTCATATTTCCTTTGAGATTTCGACCAAATAACCGTGCTTTTCGGAATCAGCGTAAAAAAATACATCGGATAGGGTGGTCGAGATTCCAATTCCGAAGATTTTAATTTTTCGAAAAAATTGACAATTTCTGTAAGGTCGGGACCTTACAGAAAATGCGATTTTTCGCAAAAATCGAAATCTCTGGAATCGAATTCTCGACCATCCTATCTTATGTATTTTTTCGCGCTGATTACGAAAATGATATATTTATTGAGGAAATCTCAACGGAACACCGAGATATCGATGATTTCTTGCGGAAAAAAAAATTTCTTTATACACAAAATCAGCGTTATTTCATATTTCCTTTGAGATTTCGACCAAATAACCGTGCTTTTCGGAATCAGCGTAAAAAAATACATCGGATAGGGTGGTCGAGATTCCAATTCCGAAGATTTTCATTTTTCGAAAAAATTGACAATTTCTGTAAGGTCGGGACCTTACAGAAAATGCGATTTTTCGCAAAAATCGAAATCTCTGGAATCGAATTCTCGACCATCCTATCTTATGTATTTTTTCGCGCTGATTACGAAAATGATATATTTATTGAGGAAATCTCAACGGAACACCGAGATATCGATGATTTCTTGCGGAAAAAAAAAATTTCTTTATACACAAAATCAGCGTTATTTCATATTTCTTTTGAGATTTCGACCAAATAACCGTGCTTTTCGGAATCAGCGTAAAAAAATACATCGGATAGGGTGGTCGAGATTCCAATTCCGAAGATTTTCATTTTTCGAAAAAATTGACAATTTCTGTAAGGTCGGGACCTTACAGAAAATGCGATTTTTCGCAAAAATCGAAATCTCTGGAATCGAATTCTCGACCATCCTATCTTATGTATTTTTTCGCGCTGATTACGAAAATGATATATTTATTGAGGAAATCTCAACGGAACACCGAGATATCGATGATTTCTTGCGGAAAAAAAAATTTCTTTATACACAAAATCAGCGTTATTTCATATTTCCTTTGAGATTTCGACCAAATAACCGTGCTTTTCGGAATCAGCGTAAAAAAATACATCGGATAGGGTGGTCGAGATTCCAATTCCGAAGATTTTAATTTTTCGAAAAAATTGACAATTTCTGTAAGGTCGGGACCTTACAGAAAATGCGATTTTTCGCAAAAATCGAAATCTCTGGAATCGAATTCTCGACCATCCTATCTTATGTATTTTTTCGCGCTGATTACGAAAATGATATATTTATTGAGGAAATCTCAACGGAACACCGAGATATCGATGATTTCTTGCGGAAAAAAAAATTTCTTTATACACAAAATCAGCGTTATTTCATATTTCCTTTGAGATTTCGACCAAATAACCGTGCTTTTCGGAATCAGCGTAAAAAAATACATCGGATAGGGTGGTCGAGATTCCAATTCCGAAGATTTTCATTTTTCGAAAAAATTGACAATTTCTGTAAGGTCGGGACCTTACAGAAAATGCGATTTTTCGCAAAAATCGAAATCTCTGGAATCGAATTCTCGACCATCCTATCTTATGTATTTTTTCGCGCTGATTACGAAAATGATATATTTATTGAGGAAATCTCAACGGAACACCGAGATATCGATGATTTCTTGCGGAAAAAAAAAATTTCTTTATACACAAAATCAGCGTTATTTCATATTTCCTTTGAGATTTCGACCAAATAACCGTGCTTTTCGGAATCAGCGTAAAAAAATACATCGGATAGGGTGGTCGAGATTCCAATTCCGAAGATTTTAATTTTTCGAAAAAATTGACAATTTCTGTAAGGTCGGGACCTTACAGAAAATGCGATTTTTCGCAAAAATCGAAATCTCTGGAATCGAATTCTCGACCATCCTATCTTATGTATTTTTTCGCGCTGATTACGAAAATGATATATTTATTGAGGAAATCTCAACGGAACACCGAGATATCGATGATTTCTTGCGGAAAAAAAAAATTTCTTTATACACAAAATCAGCGTTATTTCATATTTCCTTTGAGATTTCGACCAAATAACCGTGCTTTTCGGAATCAGCGTAAAAAAATACATCGGATAGGGTGGTCGAGATTCCAATTCCGAAGATTTTAATTTTTCGAAAAAATTGACAATTTCTGTAAGGTCGGGACCTTACAGAAAATGCGATTTTTCGCAAAAATCGAAATCTCTGGAATCGAATTCTCGACCATCCTATCTTATGTATTTTTTCGCGCTGATTACGAAAATGATATATTTATTGAGGAAATCTCAACGGAACACCGAGATATCGATGATTTCTTGCGGGAAAAAAAAATTTCTTTATACACAAAATCAGCATTATTTCATATTTCCTTTGAGATTTCGACCAAATAACCGTGCTTTTCGGAATCAGCGTAAAAAAATACATCGGATAGGGTGGTCGAGATTCCAATTCCGAAGATTTTCATTTTTCGAAAAAATTGACAATTTCTGTAAGGTCGGGACCTTACAGAAAATGCGATTTTTCGCAAAAATCGAAATCTCTGGAATCGAATTCTCGACCATCCTATCTTATGTATTTTTTCGCGCTGATTACGAAAATGATATATTTATTGTGGAAATCTCAACGGAACACCGAGATATCGATGATTTCTTGCGGAAAAAAAAAATTTCTTTATACACAAAATCAGCGTTATTTCATATTTCTTTTGAGATTTCGACCACATAACCGTGCTTTTCGGAATCAGCGTAAAGAAATACATCGGATAGGGTGGTCGAGATTCCAATTCCGAAGATTTTCATTTTTCGAAAAAATTGACAATTTCTGTAAGGTCGGGACCTTACAGAAAATGCGATTTTTCGCAAAAATCGAAATCTCTGGAATCGAATTCTCGACCATCCTATCTTATGTATTTTTTCGCGCTGATTACGAAAATGATATATTTATTGAGGAAATCTCAACGGAACACCGAGATATCGATGATTTCTTGCGGAAAAAAAAAATTTCTTTATACACAAAATCAGCGTTATTTCATATTTCCTTTGAGATTTCGACCAAATAACCGTGCTTTTCGGAATCAGCGTAAAAAAATACATCGGATAGGGTGGTCGAGATTCCAATTCCGAAGATTTTAATTTTTCGAAAAAATTGACAATTTCTGTAAGGTCGGGACCTTACAGAAAATGCGATTTTTCGCAAAAATCGAAATCTCTGGAATCGAATTCTCGACCATCCTATCTTATGTATTTTTTCGCGCTGATTAAGAAAATGATATATTTATTGAGGAAATCTCAACGGAACACCGAGATATCGATGATTTCTTGCGGAAAAAAAAATTTCTTTATACACAAAATCAGCGTTATTTCATATTTCCTTTGAGATTTCGACCAAATAACCGTGCTTTTCGGAATCAGCGTAAAAAAATACATCGGATAGGGTGGTCGAGATTCCAATTCCGAAGATTTTCATTTTTCGAAAAAATTGACAATTTCTGTAAGGTCGGGACCTTACAGAAAATGCGATTTTTCGCAAAAATCGAAATCTCTGGAATCGAATTCTCGACCATCCTATCTTATGTATTTTTTCGCGCTGATTACGAAAATGATATATTTATTGAGGAAATCTCAACGGAACACCGAGATATCGATGATTTCTTGCGGAAAAAAAAAATTTCTTTATACACAAAATCAGCGTTATTTCATATTTCCTTTGAGATTTCGACCAAATAACCGTGCTTTTCGGAATCAGCGTAAAAAAATACATCGGATAGGGTGGTCGAGATTCCAATTCCGAAGATTTTAATTTTTCGAAAAAATTGACAATTTCTGTAAGGTCGGGACCTTACAGAAAATGCGATTTTTCGCAAAAATCGAAATCTCTGGAATCGAATTCTCGACCATCCTATCTTATGTATTTTTTCGCGCTGATTACGAAAATGATATATTTATTGAGGAAATCTCAACGGAACACCGAGATATCGATGATTTCTTGCGGAAAAAAAAAATTTCTTTATACACAAAATCAGCGTTATTTCATATTTCCTTTGAGATTTCGACCAAATAACCGTGCTTTTCGGAATCAGCGTAAAAAAATACATCGGATAGGGTGGTCGAGATTCCAATTCCGAAGATTTTAATTTTTCGAAAAAATTGACAATTTCTGTAAGGTCGGGACCTTACAGAAAATGCGATTTTTCGCAAAAATCGAAATCTCTGGAATCGAATTCTCGACCATCCTATCTTATGTATTTTTTCGCGCTGATTACGAAAATGATATATTTATTGAGGAAATCTCAACGGAACACCGAGATATCGATGATTTCTTGCGGGAAAAAAAAATTTCTTTATACACAAAATCAGCGTTATTTCATATTTCCTTTGAGATTTCGACCAAATAACCGTGCTTTTCGGAATCAGCGTAAAAAAATACATCGGATAGGGTGGTCGAGATTCCAATTCCGAAGATTTTCATTTTTCGAAAAAATTGACAATTTCTGTAAGGTCGGGACCTTACAGAAAATGCGATTTTTCGCAAAAATCGAAATCTCTGGAATCGAATTCTCGACCATCCTATCTTATGTATTTTTTCGCGCTGATTACGAAAATGATATATTTATTGTGGAAATCTCAACGGAACACCGAGATATCGATGATTTCTTGCGGAAAAAAAAAATTTCTTTATACACAAAATCAGCGTTATTTCATATTTCTTTTGAGATTTCGACCACATAACCGTGCTTTTCGGAATCAGCGTAAAGAAATACATCGGATAGGGTGGTCGAGATTCCAATTCCGAAGATTTTCATTTTTCGAAAAAATTGACAATTTCTGTAAGGTCGGGACCTTACAGAAAATGCGATTTTTCGCAAAAATCGAAATCTCTGGAATCGAATTCTCGACCATCCTATCTTATGTATTTTTTCGCGCTGATTACGAAAATGATATATTTATTGAGGAAATCTCAACGGAACACCGAGATATCGATGATTTCTTGCGGAAAAAAAAAATTTCTTTATACACAAAATCAGCGTTATTTCATATTTCCTTTGAGATTTCGACCAAATAACCGTGCTTTTCGGAATCAGCGTAAAAAAATACATCGGATAGGGTGGTCGAGATTCCAATTCCGAAGATTTTCATTTTTCGAAAAAATTGACAATTTCTGTAAGGTCGGGACCTTACAGAAAATGCGATTTTTCGCAAAAATCGAAATCTCTGGAATCGAATTCTCGACCATCCTATCTTATGTATTTTTTCGCGCTGATTACGAAAATGATATATTTATTGAGGAAATCTCAACGGAACACCGAGATATCGATGATTTCTTGCGGAAAAAAAAAATTTCTTTATACACAAAATCAGCGTTATTTCATATTTCCTTTGAGATTTCGACCAAATAACCGTGCTTTTCGGAATCAGCGTAAAAAAATACATCGGATAGGGTGGTCGAGATTCCAATTCCGAAGATTTTAATTTTTCGAAAAAATTGACAATTTCTGTAAGGTCGGGACCTTACAGAAAATGCGATTTTTCGCAAAAATCGAAATCTCTGGAATCGAATTCTCGACCATCCTATCTTATGTATTTTTTCGCGCTGATTACGAAAATGATATATTTATTGAGGAAATCTCAACGGAACACCGAGATATCGATGATTTCTTGCGGAAAAAAAAATTTCTTTATACACAAAATCAGCGTTATTTCATATTTCCTTTGAGATTTCGACCAAATAACCGTGCTTTTCGGAATCAGCGTAAAAAAATACATCGGATAGGGTGGTCGAGATTCCAATTCCGAAGATTTTAATTTTTCGAAAAAATTGACAATTTCTGTAAGGTCGGGACCTTACAGAAAATGCGATTTTTCGCAAAAATCGAAATCTCTGGAATCGAATTCTCGACCATCCTATCTTATGTATTTTTTCGCGCTGATTACGAAAATGATATATTTATTGAGGAAATCTCAACGGAACACCGAGATATCGATGATTTCTTGCGGGAAAAAAAAATTTCTTTATACACAAAATCAGCGTTATTTCATATTTCCTTTGAGATTTCGACCAAATAACCGTGCTTTTCGGAATCAGCGTAAAAAAATACATCGGATAGGGTGGTCGAGATTCCAATTCCGAAGATTTTCATTTTTCGAAAAAATTGACAATTTCTGTAAGGTCGGGACCTTACAGAAAATGCGATTTTTCGCAAAAATCGAAATCTCTGGAATCGAATTCTCGACCATCCTATCTTATGTATTTTTTCGCGCTGATTACGAAAATGATATATTTATTGAGGAAATCTCAACGGAACACCGAGATATCGATGATTTCTTGCGGAAAAAAAAAATTTCTTTATACACAAAATCAGCGTTATTTCATATTTCTTTTGAGATTTCGACCACATAACCGTGCTTTTCGGAATCAGCGTAAAGAAATACATCGGATAGGGTGGTCGAGATTCCAATTCCGAAGATTTTCATTTTTCGAAAAAATTGACAATTTCTGTAAGGTCGGGACCTTACAGAAAATGCGATTTTTCGCAAAAATCGAAATCTCTGGAATCGAATTCTCGACCATCCTATCTTATGTATTTTTTCGCGCTGATTACGAAAATGATATATTTATTGAGGAAATCTCAACGGAACACCGAGATATCGATGATTTCTTGCGGAAAAAAAAAATTTCTTTATACACAAAATCAGCGTTATTTCATATTTCTTTTGAGATTTCGACCAAATAACCGTGCTTTTCGGAATCAGCGTAAAAAAATACATCGGATAGGGTGGTCGAGATTCCAATTCCGAAGATTTTCATTTTTCGAAAAAATTGACAATTTCTGTAAGGTCGGGACCTTACAGAAAATGCGATTTTTCGCAAAAATCGAAATCTCTGGAATCGAATTCTCGACCATCCTATCTTATGTATTTTTTCGCGCTGATTACGAAAATGATATATTTATTGAGGAAATCTCAACGGAACACCGAGATATCGATGATTTCTTGCGGAAAAAAAAAATTTCTTTATACACAAAATCAGCGTTATTTCATATTTCTTTTGAGATTTCGACCAAATAACCGTGCTTTTCGGAATCAGCGTAAAAAAATACATCGGATAGGGTGGTCGAGATTCCAATTCCGAAGATTTTCATTTTTCGAAAAAATTGACAATTTCTGTAAGGTCGGGACCTTACAGAAAATGCGATTTTTCGCAAAAATCGAAATCTCTGGAATCGAATTCTCGACCATCCTATCTTATGTATTTTTTCGCGCTGATTACGAAAATGATATATTTATTGAGGAAATCTCAACGGAACACCGAGATATCGATGATTTCTTGCGGAAAAAAAAAATTTCTTTATACACAAAATCAGCGTTATTTCATATTTCTTTTGAGATTTCGACCACATAACCGTGCTTTTCGGAATCAGCGTAAAGAAATACATCGGATAGGGTGGTCGAGATTCCAATTCCGAAGATTTTCATTTTTCGAAAAAATTGACAATTTCTGTAAGGTCGGGACCTTACAGAAAATGCGATTTTTCGCAAAAATCGAAATCTCTGGAATCGAATTCTCGACCATCCTATCTTATGTATTTTTTCGCGCTGATTACGAAAATGATATATTTATTGAGGAAATCTCAACGGAACACCGAGATATCGATGATTTCTTGCGGAAAAAAAAAATTTCTTTATACACAAAATCAGCGTTATTTCATATTTCTTTTGAGATTTCGACCAAATAACCGTGCTTTTCGGAATCAGCGTAAAAAAATACATCGGATAGGGTGGTCGAGATTCCAATTCCGAAGATTTTAATTTTTCGAAAAAATTGACAATTTCTGTAAGGTCGGGACCTTACAGAAAATGCGATTTTTCGCAAAAATCGAAATCTCTGGAATCGAATTCTCGACCATCCTATCTTATGTATTTTTTCGCGCTGATTACGAAAATGATATATTTATTGAGGAAATCTCAACGGAACACCGAGATATCGATGATTTCTTGCGGAAAAAAAAATTTCTTTATACACAAAATCAGCGTTATTTCATATTTCCTTTGAGATTTCGACCAAATAACCGTGCTTTTCGGAATCAGCGTAAAAAAATACATCGGATAGGGTGGTCGAGATTCCAATTCCGAAGATTTTAATTTTTCGAAAAAATTGACAATTTCTGTAAGGTCGGGACCTTACAGAAAATGCGATTTTTCGCAAAAATCGAAATCTCTGGAATCGAATTCTCGACCATCCTATCTTATGTATTTTTTCGCGCTGATTACGAAAATGATATATTTATTGAGGAAATCTCAACGGAACACCGAGATATCGATGATTTCTTGCGGGAAAAAAAAATTTCTTTATACACAAAATCAGCGTTATTTCATATTTCCTTTGAGATTTCGACCAAATAACCGTGGTTTTCGGAATCAGCGTAAAAAAATACATCGGATAGGGTGGTCGAGATTCCAATTCCGAAGATTTTCATTTTTCGAAAAAATTGACAATTTCTGTAAGGTCGGGACCTTACAGAAAATGCGATTTTTCGCAAAAATCGAAATCTCTGGAATCGAATTCTCGACCATCCTATCTTATGTATTTTTTCGCGCTGATTACGAAAATGATATATTTATTGAGGAAATCTCAACGGAACACCGAGATATCGATGATTTCTTGCGGAAAAAAAAAATTTCTTTATACACAAAATCAGCGTTATTTCATATTTCTTTTGAGATTTCGACCACATAACCGTGCTTTTCGGAATCAGCGTAAAGAAATACATCGGATAGGGTGGTCGAGATTCCAATTCCGAAGATTTTCATTTTTCGAAAAAATTGACAATTTCTGTAAGGTCGGGACCTTACAGAAAATGCGATTTTTCGCAAAAATCGAAATCTCTGGAATCGAATTCTCGACCATCCTATCTTATGTATTTTTTCGCGCTGATTACGAAAATGATATATTTATTGAGGAAATCTCAACGGAACACCGAGATATCGATGATTTCTTGCGGAAAAAAAAAATTTCTTTATACACAAAATCAGCGTTATTTCATATTTCTTTTGAGATTTCGACCACATAACCGTGCTTTTCGGAATCAGCGTAAAGAAATACATCGGATAGGGTGGTCGAGATTCCAATTCCGAAGATTTTCATTTTTCGAAAAAATTGACAATTTCTGTAAGGTCGGGACCTTACAGAAAATGCGATTTTTCGCAAAAATCGAAATCTCTGGAATCGAATTCTCGACCATCCTATCTTATGTATTTTTTCGCGCTGATTACGAAAATGATATATTTATTGAGGAAATCTCAACGGAACACCGAGATATCGATGATTTCTTGCGGAAAAAAAAATTTCTTTATACACAAAATCAGCGTTATTTCATATTTCTTTTGAGATTTCGACCAAATAACCGTGCTTTTCGGAATCAGCGTAAAAAAATACATCGGATAGGGTGGTCGAGATTCCAATTCCGAAGATTTTAATTTTTCGAAAAAATTGACAATTTCTGTAAGGTCGGGACCTTACAGAAAATGCGATTTTTCGCAAAAATCGAAATCTCTGGAATCGAATTCTCGACCATCCTATCTTATGTATTTTTTCGCGCTGATTACGAAAATGATATATTTATTGAGGAAATCTCAACGGAACACCGAGATATCGATGATTTCTTGCGGAAAAAAAAAATTTCTTTATACACAAAATCAGCGTTATTTCATATTTCTTTTGAGATTTCGACCAAATAACCGTGCTTTTCGGAATCAGCGTAAAAAAATACATCGGATAGGGTGGTCGAGATTCCAATTCCGAAGATTTTCATTTTTCGAAAAAATTGACAATTTCTGTAAGGTCGGGACCTTACAGAAAATGCGATTTTTCGCAAAAATCGAAATCTCTGGAATCGAATTCTCGACCATCCTATCTTATGTATTTTTTCGCGCTGATTACGAAAATGATATATTTATTGAGGAAATCTCAACGGAACACCGAGATATCGATGATTTCTTGCGGAAAAAAAAAATTTCTTTATACACAAAATCAGCGTTATTTCATATTTCTTTTGAGATTTCGACCACATAACCGTGCTTTTCGGAATCAGCGTAAAGAAATACATCGGATAGGGTGGTCGAGATTCCAATTCCGAAGATTTTCATTTTTCGAAAAAATTGACAATTTCTGTAAGGTCGGGACCTTACAGAAAATGCGATTTTTCGCAAAAATCGAAATCTCTGGAATCGAATTCTCGACCATCCTATCTTATGTATTTTTTCGCGCTGATTACGAAAATGATATATTTATTGAGGAAATCTCAACGGAACACCGAGATATCGATGATTTCTTGCGGAAAAAAAAAATTTCTTTATACACAAAATCAGCGTTATTTCATATTTCTTTTGAGATTTCGACCAAATAACCGTGCTTTTCGGAATCAGCGTAAAAAAATACATCGGATAGGGTGGTCGAGATTCCAATTCCGAAGATTTTAATTTTTCGAAAAAATTGACAATTTCTGTAAGGTCGGGACCTTACAGAAAATGCGATTTTTCGCAAAAATCGAAATCTCTGGAATCGAATTCTCGACCATCCTATCTTATGTATTTTTTCGCGCTGATTACGAAAATGATATATTTATTGAGGAAATCTCAACGGAACACCGAGATATCGATGATTTCTTGCGGAAAAAAAAAATTTCTTTATACACAAAATCAGCGTTATTTCATATTTCCTTTGAGATTTCGACCAAATAACCGTGCTTTTCGGAATCAGCGTAAAAAAATACATCGGATAGGGTGGTCGAGATTCCAATTCCGAAGATTTTAATTTTTCGAAAAAATTGACAATTTCTGTAAGGTCGGGACCTTACAGAAAATGCGATTTTTCGCAAAAATCGAAATCTCTGGAATCGAATTCTCGACCATCCTATCTTATGTATTTTTTCGCGCTGATTACGAAAATGATATATTTATTGAGGAAATCTCAACGGAACACCGAGATATCGATGATTTCTTGCGGGAAAAAAAAATTTCTTTATACACAAAATCAGCGTTATTTCATATTTCCTTTGAGATTTCGACCAAATAACCGTGCTTTTCGGAATCAGCGTAAAAAAATACATCGGATAGGGTGGTCGAGATTCCAATTCCGAAGATTTTCATTTTTCGAAAAAATTGACAATTTCTGTAAGGTCGGGACCTTACAGAAAATGCGATTTTTCGCAAAAATCGAAATCTCTGGAATCGAATTCTCGACCATCCTATCTTATGTATTTTTTCGCGCTGATTACGAAAATGATATATTTATTGAGGAAATCTCAACGGAACACCGAGATATCGATGATTTCTTGCGGAAAAAAAAAATTTCTTTATACACAAAATCAGCGTTATTTCATATTTCTTTTGAGATTTCGACCAAATAACCGTGCTTTTCGGAATCAGCGTAAAAAAATACATCGGATAGGGTGGTCGAGATTCCAATTCCGAAGATTTTCATTTTTCGAAAAAATTGACAATTTCTGTAAGGTCGGGACCTTACAGAAAATGCGATTTTTCGCAAAAATCGAAATCTCTGGAATCGAATTCTCGACCATCCTATCTTATGTATTTTTTCGCGCTGATTACGAAAATGATATATTTATTGAGGAAATCTCAACGGAACACCGAGATATCGATGATTTCTTGCGGAAAAAAAAAATTTCTTTATACACAAAATCAGCGTTATTTCATATTTCTTTTGAGATTTCGACCAAATAACCGTGCTTTTCGGAATCAGCGTAAAAAAATACATCGGATAGGGTGGTCGAGATTCCAATTCCGAAGATTTTCATTTTTCGAAAAAATTGACAATTTCTGTAAGGTCGGGACCTTACAGAAAATGCGATTTTTCGCAAAAATCGAAATCTCTGGAATCGAATTCTCGACCATCCTATCTTATGTATTTTTTCGCGCTGATTACGAAAATGATATATTTATTGAGGAAATCTCAACGGAACACCGAGATATCGATGATTTCTTGCGGAAAAAAAAATTTTCTTTATACACAAAATCAGCGTTATTTCATATTTCTTTTGAGATTTCGACCAAATAACCGTGCTTTTCGGAATCAGCGTAAAAAAATACATCGGATAGGGTGGTCGAGATTCCAATTCCGAAGATTTTAATTTTTCGAAAAAATTGACAATTTCTGTAAGGTCGGGACCTTACAGAAAATGCGATTTTTCGCAAAAATCGAAATCCCTGGAATCGAATTCTCGACCATCCTATCTTATGTATTTTTTCGCGCTGATTACGAAAATGATATATTTATTGAGGAAATCTCAACGGAACACCGAGATATCGATGATTTCTTGCGGAAAAAAAAAATTTCTTTATACACAAAATCAGCGTTATTTCATATTTCTTTTGAGATTTCGACCAAATAACCGTGCTTTTCGGAATCAGCGTAAAAAAATACATCGGATAGGGTGGTCGAGATTCCAATTCCGAAGATTTTAATTTTTCGAAAAAATTGACAATTTCTGTAAGGTCGGGACCTTACAGAAAATGCGATTTTTCGCAAAAATCGAAATCTCTGGAATCGAATTCTCGACCATCCTATGTTATGTATTTTTTCGCGCTGATTACGAAAATGATATATTTATTGAGGAAATCTCAACGGAACACCGAGATATCGATGATTTCTTGCGGAAAAAAAAATTTCTTTATACACAAAATCAGCGTTATTTCATATTTCCTTTGAGATTTCGACCAAATAACCGTGCTTTTCGGAATCAGCGTAAAAAAATACATCGGATAGGGTGGTCGAGATTCCAATTCCGAAGATTTTAATTTTTCGAAAAAATTGACAATTTCTGTAAGGTCGGGACCTTACAGAAAATGCGATTTTTCGCAAAAATCGAAATCTCTGGAATCGAATTCTCGACCATCCTATCTTATGTATTTTTTCGCGCTGATTACGAAAATGATATATTTATTGAGGAAATCTCAACGGAACACCGAGATATCGATGATTTCTTGCGGAAAAAAAAATTTCTTTATGCACAAAATCAGCGTTATTTCATATTTCCTTTGAGATTTCGACCAAATAACCGTGCTTTTCGGAATCAGCGTAAAAAAATACATCGGATAGGGTGGTCGAGATTCCAATTCCGAAGATTTTAATTTTTCGAAAAAATTGACAATTTCTGTAAGGTCGGGACCTTACAGAAAATGCGATTTTTCGCAAAAATCGAAATCTCTGGAATCGAATTCTCGACCATCCTATCTTATGTATTTTTTCGCGCTGATTACGAAAATGATATATTTATTGAGGAAATCTCAACGGAACACCGAGATATCGATGATTTCTTGCGGAAAAAAAAAATTTCTTTATACACAAAATCAGCGTTATTTCATATTTCCTTTGAGATTTCGACCAAATAACCGTGCTTTTCAGAATCAGCGTAAAAAAATACATCGGATAGGGTGGTCGAGATTCCAATTCCGAAGATTTTAATTTTTCGAAAAAATTGACAATTTCTGTAAGGTCGGGACCTTACAGAAAATGCGATTTTTCGCAAAAATCGAAATCTCTGGAATCGAATTCTCGACCATCCTATCTTATGTATTTTTTCGCGCTGATTACGAAAATGATATATTTATTGAGGAAATCTCAACGGAACACCGAGATATCGATGATTTCTTGCGGAAAAAAAAAATTTCTTTATACACAAAATCAGCGTTATTTCATATTTCCTTTGAGATTTCGACCAAATAACCGTGCTTTTCGGAATCAGCGTAAAAAAATACATCGGATAGGGTGGTCGAGATTCCAATTCCGAAGATTTTCATTTTTCGAAAAAGTTGACAATTTCTTTAATGGGGGACCATTACAGAAAAATGTGATTCATTCGAGGAGGAGGATAATTCGGAGCTGAAAATAATGACATGATTTATGATAGCGATGAGGATATTGAGTTTTTGGATTATATAGAAAATGAGGGTGACGAAACAGAGTAATTTTATATCCGATTAGTATTAGAGATGTATGTTGTATTTGAAGTTGAAAGAAAATAAAAATTAATTTAAAAGAAAATCGATTTTTCACTGGTTTTGAAATTTTCAAAATTCGTGAGCGACCTTTAGAAAATTTTTTATCGTGCTGATCTTTGGTGACAATTCTTAAAACATGATAAGCTAACATAATCTTATGTGCCACCCCAATGTAGGATATTGTAATAGATTATATCCATATTTTCTGTTCATTGTATTTGTAAAACAAAAAAAAATTACTTTGCAATATCGCGGCAGATATACAATATGCTATTATATATGATTATATATCTTTTTTGCATTGTAATACGTAGTTAATAATAATATCATTTATATATTTTTCGTATCATTTTCA
Organism: Xiphydria camelus; assembly: GCA_963678675.1. Taxonomy (NCBI): domain Eukaryota; kingdom Metazoa; phylum Arthropoda; class Insecta; order Hymenoptera; family Xiphydriidae; genus Xiphydria; species Xiphydria camelus. Next base: position 19,624,124 of record OY783199.1, on the reverse strand, counting down.
ATGTCTCCGATAGTTGCAAGGATTGTGAAATCTGTGAATTTTTTTAATGGTAAGTACACAGAAAAAGAGAATCAGTTGGATCTACCGAAAATTACTTGCAGGGTTGCACGTAATTATTTATTTATACCAATGAAATCTTTTAATACGTCAATCAGATATCTCTTCTTTACGATCATCTGGAATAGCATGTGATTGCAGGGAAGAAATATCAGATTAATATATGAAAAAAGATGAAATCGATATAAATAATTAAGTACTTGCGACCCCGCAAGTAATTTTTAGTGGATCCAATTATTTTTTAAATGTTATTTTTAAACGTGCTAACTAATGATTAATCAATCCTCATGCTTTCATTAATGAGGGTAAAGACTGCTTCGTACACCGATACAGTGAGCGTGGAGTAGGAAGTGGGGAAGCTAGCAGTCGGTAAAAGGGGACCACCGAGTCGTGGCGGAGAGAGCCGATGTGTCCCGAATAAGCGTATAGCCATTCCAGCGACGTTTCACGACGCAACGCTAACAGCCGTTTTCACCGTCGAAGCGCGACATAAGATGTTTCACATCAATATTTCGTATTATTGCATTATAATATTTTCCATTCGGTGGGTATTAGTTCTGACACTCACATTGTTTATGTCATATAGGGTGTTTCACCCCAGAAGTTCATACAGAGTATATTTGTGTACTAACAATTTTGCCAATACTTATTTCGTCGGTAAATTACAAAACTTAAGTAATGATTAACTGATTCTCAAGTTCACTGGAAAAAAAATGTTTAGCTAATCCGGCAATATTTCTGGCTGCCTCAGACATTATTTGATGACAACTAGAAAAATATTGCTAGCGTAGCAAGAATTCTTGCTATTGCGAAGAAAATTATCACTGCAATTACTATAATTTTCTAGTTGTGACCAAATTTTTTTCAGTGTTGGTCAACAATTATACTACCGATCATTATAATCTTGTCATTCGTAAACAAGATAAATATTGGCAAAATTATCAATAAGATCCCGTTACGTACATTCGTCTCGCGATGAGAAAATGATCTACGACCCCTGTCGCCTTCAAATATCCGAGAAGCTGTTTCGGCAGAGACGCACCTTCGATCCAACGAAATTTCCAACCCTTCCTTCGCACCCTTGCACCGCGTGCGGATGCCCGGCGGTCCGCTGCATCCTCTTCGCGGGCGGAAGGAGCGGGAGGTCCTTTCTCCCCGCCGCGAATCCTCTCCGGCTTGCTAAGTGATAAATCTTTGAAGCTATCGCGCAGGAGCTAGTGTCGCGCTGTCTTGGCGCGGTTTTGCCCGCAGAATCTATTGCCGCCTGGTCGCCGCTCCTGCGGGGCGGCGCGCGCCCCGCGCTCTCGCTTCCGCCGCTACGTTCTCTTCCCAGTCGACTAGGCACATGGCGTATAGGCGAGGCCGGACAATTTGATAATTGGATCTGCGGCGCCGTGATTTACCGAGCGAGGGTCCAGCTGACCGTTCGAACATGGCTAAGCGAACGCGCGCGCGTAACACCGTGTCCACCGCGCGAACGCGCTTCGCGAATTAGCTAAAACTATAGCGGCGCTACCGCGGCTAGACGCTGTTTTACCGCCGAGATTCGATTCTAATTGCGTCGTCGCAGCTTCCGCCGCGCGGGCTGCGATCTTCGGGAGATCCCGCGCGATTTATTTCTCCGCTGGAGGAGGCTGCTGGCTCTTTTTCTACCCCCTCTCGCCGCCGTATACAAGCGCGCGGGGTGGTTACACAACGCGGGTGGTGGGTGTACAGTTATTTCTTCCGAGGGTGGGAATAAAAGGCGGACATAACTGGGTGCATGAAGATTGCTCGCGGTTTGATGGTGAGGATCCGGATGGCCTCTCAAGTTGAATCAAATCTGCGTCAAAGAAGGAGGCGGCGGCCCATAAAATAAAACGCGGGATAGAGCGAAGCCCCGTCGTAAAGCCGCTCTCGCGAGCGCTCTACGGAGTGTGCCGTGGAGTCACGTCGCGTGGGTGGCTGTTCCTTCTGCTGGTTTCCCTTTTCCCCTCGGCCACCTATAGAAGCATCGTAAAAGGAAAACAAAACTAAGTCGAACGTCGATACACGGTGGCGATGCATTGACGTTTCTCGCCGTTTCGTCGTCGTTGAATAACGGAAAACTTCTTATATAGGGACTGTTCATTAGTTACGTAAGGATGATTTCCTGATTTTTCAACCCCCCTCTCTCCCATGCAAAATTTCATAAACATTTTATTATCCTTCTTCTTTTCCTGTTTCATGTAGGTAATATTTCTGATGATTAAAATTTCATTATTTTCGTGCATGCGGGGTTCCACTGTAATATATTTCATCCTTTAGAAAGTTCGATTCGCTGAGCGCGAAGGCATAAATAAACAAATTTTAGTATATCTTATGACATTTTTTTAATTCAAAATTAGTACCATTTTCGTAAACCTCATGTAAGAGACATCTTACCCTCTTCTCCAACCCTCCCCCTTAACGTAAATTCATGTAGAGGTTTCCTGAACCCTTCCGCTCCTCCTCATCCTATAAAACCTTAGGTAACAAATAAACGGGCCCCTTATCGGAAAAAGAAAAAAAAAATTAATGTAAATATAATGCATATCGTACACACTAAGAGACATAATTGCTAGTATCAAAAAAACCTTTCTTTAATCAAGAACATATGATCTTACAAGTTTTCAAGAATGCGCAGTCTCTTGATCGAAGAATACACTGTACAAAATTCAGCGATGTGGACTTGCTGTTAGATAATAATGGCATAAGACAGAATGACATTAGATGTGGTATATATAGATCAACACCGGTGAAATGGTGTTAAAAAATAACATTTTTACCTTGTATATACCTACATATATTCTTGATTCAAGAATACCGTCGTGGGAACATGAAATTCTTTCCGCCCAAAAAAAGACAATTACTCGGGCCTGTCAAATATTTTCTTGCACGAAGAAAAAACCATAGCTTGATCTTGAAATTGTATCACGTTTTCGTATTAACACTAGAACTACCGAATGGTCGCGCTTTATAAGACGGTCGTTTTGGCGGGTGATTATCTCGTTATCCGTGGATTTTTCGTCCACACTGCTATAGAACTTTTTTGTAGACCGAAATGTGCTCTATAAAAAAGTATTCTACTAATTTTGACAAAAACCTCACGGGTTACGAAATAATTGAGGTTGAATGGAACTCTGAATAAGACACCGGTCAAATTGACCGGTTGCGGTAGTTCTTGTGTTAAGAAAACATTTGTTTGGCGCCAGCAATTATTTCTCTCAATGAATATATCAAATTAGTCATCGAAAGCATTGAAATAGACGCCCCTGAAATTCTCCACGATTTAGGGAAACCCCACGCGGGGGGGGGCGTCCTTATTTTTACTCCTCTCGAGCATTCCGCGGGCAAGGACGTTCGCTCGCGTGCCACCGCTCCGCGCAACGACACCCGTACACAATGAAGATCCTCCCGGCGCGATACACCGCGACGCGCGCGGTTCGATTCGACGATCGTATAGCCGCCGCGCGTTAAACGCACCGTAAGGTCGTTTTCGAGTTCCCGTCGATTTCGCGGATTGGCAGTTAGTCGTAAAAAAAAAGTAGAAGAGAGCGCGCGGGACGCCCCTAAAGGAAGCACATTTAAGAATCCTGCCGCGGCTACGCCGAGGAAGTTATTTCGAGGAATAAAATACAGGTTTTACTGGCGGGACGATGAGACGCGATTCCCGACGCGGAGGCGAGAGGACATTTAACGACGTGGAGGACTCGCGTTGCGGCGTTGATGTGGTCTGAGTGGAGAGAGAGAGAGAGAGAGAGAGAGAGAGGGCAAAGCGGGAACAGGGTGTCGCGAGGAGGCTCCCGTCGTGGACAAAAGTTTATTCACGTTTTTATTTCTTACGAACGCTCTCCTTGCATTTAGCTCGCGCGCACCTCTAAAAAGTTTAAATTACGAAGCGGTTTTACATTCTTGCACTTCGCCGAGCCACAACGACGACACTCTCTCTCTCCTCGCCGCTAACTCGGGGTGTGTGTGCGCGCGTGAGGACCCCGGTGTTGAGACTAGGGTGCGGGAGAGCGTCCGCCACCCCCGCGTGGGTAGGGGGATAAAGTTTCGCTCAACTCGCATTATTTTCGCGAGGCGTTTTCGTGCTTTCGCGCCTTCCGCTCTCGCGATTCTTTGCGCGTTCGCTATCGCGCGGCGTATGGCGGTCAGGGAGTTCCGGGAAACCGGCGGAAATAATCGGGGAATTTTGCATTGAAATTTTACCAGATGTCGTAGACAATGCGGCGGGTGCTCATTCAAGGGGAGGCCTGCTCGGCTCGGTCTTCTTTTTATCATTTAACGTTATAAAGAAAGGGTAATGTGCAGGGATAATATAATTCTTGGGATTTTACTAAAAATGTTAATTGCTGGGATCGATCGCTCGATTATTTTATTTTGTGGATTTATTCATGCTTTTTTCGAGGTTGCGGTTATTAAGTTAATACCTAGGAAGGGAATGTTTAGTATTAGTAATTTTACGTAATAGGGGTACTAGAGAATTTTTCAAACCGCGTAAAATCGCCGCAAAGGATGAATATTGTATCCAATTCTGTAGCTATGTAACTAGTTATTTCGAACTAGAATATTTGAAAAAAGTATAGAATTTTATACCCAAGTTTCACTAGACACGGGGATTAATTCATTTCTACACTGTAAAAAATAATAACCCGTGCCATAAAAATATTTCTTCAGTCTATGAGAACATCGTCAAGGTCTTAACAGTTTTTTTTTTAAGAATACAGGTTCTCGGTTGAATAATATATGAAGGGTTTCTTTCAAAAACAACATTTATCAAAAACGCCAATCCATGTAGTATTGGTAATAATGCCTACTCTTTCGGCTAGATACAACGAAAGAGTAGGCATTATTACCAATACTACAGGGATTGGCATTTTTGATGAATGTTGCTTTTGAAAGAAACCTTTCATATATTCTTGATTCCAGAATATTTTTATTAGGACAAGAAGTTCTTCGGTTTTCTCACTAATATTTTTCATTTCATATTCGAATAATTTGATCAAAATTATTTACCCCGTATTTTTTTCATTTTCCGCCTTATTTAAGCTGTAAAGCGATATTAAAAATGCAGCTAATTCATCGTCTCGTAATACTATAATATTTTGCTTGCATTTGTTGTTCGGCATTAGGGCATCTCACTGGCTTTTCGATGACATCACAATATTGTAGAAAGAAACGCACTTAGAACTCAGCGAATAATTATTTTTTCGAACATTTTATTTTTCATGTAAATTTAAGAGAAATACTATTCTTTATTTCTTTCCTCTCTTGGCTCTCTCTTGCTTCTCTTCCTTCCTTCTCAGCTCGTTGTCTCTCCTCTAAAGCTTGTCGTCCCTCTTCTATAGCTCGTCGTCTCTCTTCTATAGCTCGTCGTCTCTCTTCTATAGCTAGTTGTTTCTCTTCTATAGCTAGTCGTCTCTCCTCTATAGCTAGTCTTGCTTCCTCTATACCTAGTCCTCCTTCCTCTTCGGCAAGGTTTTCCATCACCTCAGATAGTTGGCCTCCCCTTTCGGCTAGTTTTTTCCTCCATTCTATCCATTCATATGGCCTCACCAACGTGTTAGCTTCTTTTCTGATCCCCTCGGCTTGCCCTACTAGCAACTTAGCGTATTTTATTTTCTCCTTGGCTAGTTTCATCACATCTGGACATTCTTGACAACTCTCCAACTCGCAGCAGCTTTGAAACCTAAAATTTTTTAAAATACTACTATTTTTTCATATAAATACAGAATTACCCGAGGCTATCAAATATTTTCTTTCACGAAAAAAAGCATGGCTTGATCCTGTAATTATATCGTGATATTCTTGATTGAAGAAAACATTTTTCTGGCACTAGCAATTTAATTATTTCTCTCGGTTTACGAAACAGATCCACGACTACTAAAAATTATTCTTCGTGTTTCTCGTTAAAATTTCCCCGGGACACCGCCGCGGTGCACATAGCACACGTCGCTGGAATCGTAAGATAAAACGTCGGAATGTCGGGTTATGACTCGAGGGTGTCGGAGTTCTCCGCGTGCTTGGTAATAATGTTTATCCGCGATAAAAGAAGTCGGCCTTACGATGGAACAATACACGAAAAGACGGCAAATACAACAGCGTCGACGGGGTAGGGGGGACGAGCGGGCAATATTCCTCCTCGTGCAATCTCGTGTCTTTACTGTCTTACGTAAAACGCGCGTCATCCCCGCGTACCTTATACAGAGGACCCCACACGACTTGACTCAGCGTGTGTTTGTGTATCTCGAGCATGGAATTGCGAATCGATGTTCACATTCTTCTATTATATGATGCTGAAGTCTCGTGCAATACGTAATATAGTAAGTAAGATAATTGTCCCATTAACTGGACACGCCCTATTAGCCGGACATACAGTGTAATTCAAATTATTGTATTTGAGTGTAATTCAAATTGTCGAATGGGATGAGAAGAAATGACTAGTGGAACATAATCATCAATAAATTAGTTATGTACACTGGAAGTGTCACTAGTCAAGTAAGGGGCTGTCCATAAATTACATAAGGTGATTTTGAGATGTCACATCCTTCCCTCTTCATATAAGATTCAGTACGATTTTTGCCTTCCATCCCTCCCCACTAATATAATATTACGTAAGAAAATTAAATTCAACAAATTTCATATCCTATTGTAAAAAAGTTTGTAGGGTTTCTCAGACCAGTTTCAGTTACTTGCTCAAAATGCAAGGCATTATTTTCAAACCTCTCACAATGCTATCGAAAAACTATTGTTCAATCTTTTTTAACATATAAATGAAGTTCATTGTTTTTCAATGTATATTGTTTGGGAACCGTGCGATCGATGCTAGATCTCCGCGGGATCGTAAATCCCACAGACACTCGTTCGTGACACGGCTACTGACCAAACATACCGCAAGGCGAATTTTTAGGTTCCACGGTGATTGATTTCGAACGCGTGGTGAGAAGGAGTTAAACCGGGCGATTAATTGAATGATTCGGCACTGCACTCACTATATTACGATTCATATATTCGAACTAAAGAGATACAGATGATGATTAACCGTGGTTTATAATTAACTGTTCCGAATGCACTGTATGCGATACACTACACTGAATGCCTCGGTTGGCAAGTTAACTGGCTTGTCACTTAAGTATAACGAATGTACACTTAGGTGAATTGAATGATAAGTTAAAGGACTTACAACCTGACTGCGCTGGATAGACTGGCTGACTGAGGCACTGATCACTATGTTGACTGAGGCACGTTTGCACATTGAAGAAGATACATTTGGTAGCGATTTATCTACATTGCAACTAATAGCTAGTGGGGATAGCGTGGGTGATGCGGTACGCTCTAATTGGTTGGTTGAGAGTGACGTTATAACTAGTGGGGGTTGATAGATGCGCCCCGATTGGCTAGGAAGGTGATTAACTCCCCTGGCGAGGAAGGTACAACCTCTTAGCGTTCCGAAAGGGGCGAGGAAGTTTCCGAAGAAGTGCAGGTGCGTTCTGTACTTGGAATCTCCCATGACGTACTAAGTTCCGTTAGAGGAAATAAGCTAATGGCTCAAGGGTAATCCCTTTTCGGAATGCATCAAGGTTCAAGAATCCGGAGAGGCCCGGTAATTAACGGTATACCTGGATGCGTGTACTCAGGTCAACGGATAGTGACGTTGGATATTTTCCGCGTCCTGATTAGCAGGCAAGGGTACCGTTGTTCGTCCTTAAGGTAGCCACATACATACAATTTTTCCTCAAGGTTTGGACTGCGCAGTCCAAGCCTTGAGATTTCCCTCAACGTGTGTGGTGAAGACCTTGAGGCTGGCGGTGAACTGTACAGCCCACAAAATCCTATTTGAAAAACCATTGTGAATAACTGCGCAAACGGGACAGAACAGGCCAAACTCGGCGTGTATGGTACCTCCAGTACTGGTGCCCAGTCCCTCATACCATACTATAGGGGACCATTGCCATACTCTAGGGTTCGTGCATGACCAACGATAATAAATTTAAATAGCTTTGCTCGTCCATTCTCAAATAGTTATGCCAATCTTTAGGAAAAACCTTTAATTCGGAAAGGAGATTTATATGGGAGTATTGGCTTCTCTTCATAATATTTAAATAAAAATTAATTTATTAAAAATTATTTTAAAAATTATAAAATGAATGTTTATATTTATTTATAATTACTTAATGAGAATAATAATTATAAATAAATAAAAATTAATTTATTAACAATTATTCCTTCGCCAAGACACGTCTCTTAATATGCTTTTTTTAAACGTTTAGCGCACTTTTTCACTATAAGCCACCCAATTACCGCCAAAGCATCATCGTTGGTAGATGCCATTACTATATACGTGAGTAACGAACTGACGTGTACCTCAGTCCGTGTGTGGGCCATCCACCATTAATGGAAATCTTCAAGGCCTCGACTGCACAGTTTTGCTTTGAGGAAAACTGTATGTGTGTGTGGCTACCTTTAGTCATAACGAGGGTTCAGGCTACGTAGAATATTGAAGCGATCCTCTATACTTAATAAGCCAGGTATCAGGTGTACCGGAATAGTCACCTATTGATTTCGTCATTTCTCCCCCTTAACGTTACCGCTCACTTGTCCGACACGGCGCAGCGCGTCGCGGCGCGGTGCGTCAAAATACCGACTGGATAAAATACATGCAAATAAATGTACTACCGCTCACTTATCCGGCATGGTACGGCGCGGCAGGGACGGGGTTCCTACCGCTCACTTGCCCGGTACGGCACGGCACGGCGCGTTAAAATACCGACTGGATCAAATACATACATATAAATGTACTACGGCTCACTTGTCCGGTACGGCACGGCGCGGCGCAGCGCGTCGCCGTGGGGGATTCTTCCCTTTACGGGGTGACGTAAAATTTACGGACATTCAGGTAAAGGCCCCCATACACGTTCAGTCGGCCGGCCGGCCGTGGCCTGCAGGCCGACTGTCAGTCGGCCGTCAGTCCTGGCCGACCGGCCGCACACACACAGTTAAGGTACCTATGCACGTTCAGTCGGCCGGCCGCTTTCCGCTACGCACACAAATTTAAATAAGAAGTCGCTACCTGCCGGAGGCCTGTTGATTAATAAAATTAAACGCGTGTTGGAGTTCACCGACAGGGATTCGTCCGGCGACGGACTGACGGAAAAATTTTACTCCAGTCTGAAATTTTATGACCTTGCAACCACGCCCTTTCTCAGAAAGGTTAATTACCGGACGGGCCGAAGTAATCCGTCTCCCGCATTACCTATACCTGTATACCTATTGTAATATATATCGCTATCTTTTTTTATTCTTATTTTATTAATAAATTTTAAATATTACTTTTATTGATACCTATATCCTAGGTATCAGTTTAATGTTCATTAATTTTGGAATATATATAAAATACTTAAATATATTTCTATATATTTTTACACTTTACCTTTAAATATTCCTCCTTCAAGGTCAAAAATATATATTTGCAAGTCTCTGGGATAATTTTTCCCAGAGCTTGTGGCGAAATAATTGCACTCAATTTTAAATCCTCCATACTGCGCCCTGTTGCCAAATATCTCAGGGTCACCAAAAGCCGTTCTTCTGCGGTAATTGCTTGCCGCATTACGGTATCCTTTTTCGTAATATGTGGCTTTACCAAATTTAGCAAGGACTGGAAACAATTCTCGTCCATCCTCAGGAAATTTTTCAAATCACTTGCACTGGATTGACGAAGTTCATGTACGAGCCCCACGTGAGATAAAGTGCGTTTCTTCAACCACTCTTTCATCCAAATTTGTCTCTTTTTTCGTTTCCTCTGCTGGTTTGTCAAAATAACAAGTGCATCTGCGTATTCTTTTTGCGACATATTTATGCTCTCAATATAAAATCGTTATGCTACTATCGAAGCCGGCAGAGAACTGACGGACGCATTCGGTGAACAAAATTGTAGGTGTAGTTTGAATAGGGTAAACGATACAGTCATTGGCCATGCGATAGTGATTGGCCCCCTCTCATAACAAATGCATTCGGTAGAAAGAGGAAACGATAAGCCAATTTCTGTATAATTTCGTCTGTTTAAAAGGCCAATCACTGGAGGTTTTACCCTATCGATAACCCGCGGCCGGCCAGGACTGACGGCCGACTGAACGTGTATGGGGCCCTTTAAGAATCGCCTGGCATGTCGTAAAATGTATGAACATTCAGGTAAGAAACTTAATAGTCGACGGATAGCGGTATCGGTTACAATAAGTATATTGCGGGAGACGGTTTATTTCAATTCGTTAGGTCAAGTCATTCTACCTACATATTTAGTAGTTATAACTACATGTCTAGTTATTTTAACCAGGAAATAGTCAGCTTACCCAAACAGATGGAGGAGCCATATTTCACCAAACGGTTTGGTCATGGTCTCTATAATTTTGGTTAAATTAATCAGGTATTTTTTCTCAGTGTATATATATTTTTCGACCAAGAAAATCTGTATTTTTCAAAATTTGTATGATCATATGTTCTTGATTCGAGACAAACTATTTGACACTAACAATTATTTCTCTCAGTGTATGCGAGGAAATAGAAGTTTTTATTTGGATACCGTGCGATCACTGCTAGATTTCACGGCTACTGACCAAACATACCGCAAGGCGGATTTTGAGATATCGGCTGTTGATTGGATATGTGATGAGGTGGGTTTAAACGAATCGGTTAGTTCGAATGATTCGACACTGCACTTGCTATATTACTAATAATATATTCAAGGTAATTAGATACAGTAAGTTGATGATTAACCGTGGTTTACAATGAGTTGTTCCGAATACACTATATATGATACATTACGCTTACATGCCTCGGACGGTAAATTAACTGACTAGTCACCTGAGTGAAACGGATATGCACTTAAAGTAGTATGGTCACGAATCGATTTCCAAGATTAAAATAAGAAATAATTTTGTATGCAAGTTAATATCAATAGAAACTTCCTGGTGCAATCTGTGGTAGATTGACCGTTTAGTATGTTTGATAAAAATTAATTACCGAGTAGGAAAGAACCCAGAGTCTTATGGGCAAATCACATTTTTCGGGGTTTGTATGTAAAATCCAAGATTAAAATATTAAAAAAAATACCAAAAAACGAGGAAGAAAAAGCAAAAATTTACAACCATTGATGAAAATTATTGACCGCTTGATACTTTAGTTATAACTAATTTCTGCTTCTCGGTGTTCGGAAATAGCGTGTCGAGTAGATGCGGCAACGTTGCGTCAGTGGAGTAGGTTCAAGCGTGCATTTCAAATCTCGTTTACCCCACGATACACTCAAACGATTGAGTGTATCGTGGTTTTCCCTACACGGCCACGAGTCCATTGATAATATGCGTTGCCACACATAAAAAGACGCTAGTCAAAGGAGGCACATTATTTGAATAATAAATGAAAAATAATCAAAACAATCGACTAATTCTTATGGTCATAAATTTTATAATTCACAAAAAGAATTTTCAATTATAAATTATAGGTTTTTGATGACTTCTTTTACGGACACTCAACGATCACTTTGAAGACAGGTTGAAGAACTTACTATTTAACTACTACTACTGCTACTACTACTACTACTACTACTACTACTACTACTACTACTACTACTACTACTACTACTACTACTACTATTTACTATTTTACTTTATCCTGCTTGAAGGACCAACAAATGTTCGAGCGCCGTCCAATCACTATAAAGCGACAAACCTCATATTTACAGATAAGGGACGGAAAGTTAAGTCGAAGTTAACGAAACACACTCAGAATTCGGCGCGCCAAGGAATTTCATATCTTTCGCGTCGCTCGAGGATTTCCTCTCGACTACCAGCTTCCGTTTCTTAAACGGGAGCTCTTTCTCTTGAACGGGATCAGATTCGCGCGGGTTAATAATGTCGATACGCTTCCGTTTGCAGCCCTCGATAGCGTCCGGCGTTTGCGTCTCCTCCCTGGGTAAGCTCAACTCCACCATATTCCGTTCTCCCATCTTCTGCTCCCATTTCTCCAGATGCTTCCTCATTTCCGCGAGTTGAGTGCCCTGATCGTGTATCTTCTTCGCCTGCTTCTGCAGCTTTAGATGTTGCAGCCTCATGTGGAAGCCCTGCCTCTTCATTCTGAGTTTCATCTTGCCCATTTGTCCCTTCACAGACAACACGGATAGTTTGTTTTCCTTCGTGCGACTGTGAATCTTCTTGAAGATCTGATTCAATTTTTCGCTCCTGAGATTATGAGGCGGCGTGACGCAACTCGGACTGGTCGTGCGATGAGAAATCATCAAACTAGAGCCAGGTAATATGTAAGAGCCAACATTGCCGACGACAACCGTGGAAATTCTGTGCTTCAAGTCCGGCAAGATTTTCTCTTCGAAATGTTCCATGGCCATGCTGCTGATATCTCGTAACTCCTCAAGAGTCTCGTACGCCGTCATCGGGGCTTTAGTGTCTCGTACAAAACGAAGAACTCTGAATAGCTCATCTATTACTTTTCCGGGGATGAAGCAACAAAGATTCAAATTGACGTATTTAATGAAAGTCAACGACAGCATAGAAATTCTAGTTTCTATAGCTATTAATATTTCACTGTGACGTGCCAACGGATGGGTCCTGCGCTCTGACTCCCGTCGAGGTAACTGACTGGTTACCGCTTGCGTGCATTGCAGGTGATATTTCTCCACGAGGTTGAAACCACGATTTAACAGCCTCTTGCATGTTCGATCGAAATGTTTACAGACGATTCTGCTTCTGGCAATTTCGTCATACGTGAGTTTAGAGAGAATCGTCTCCAAAACTAGATCGGGAAGATTGATTAACTGCAACATTTCGCTTCTCTGTCACCTGTAAGCAAACATACAAAGTTTTGACACTGCACTCACTATATTACTGTTAATATATTCGAACTAAAGAGATACAGGTGACGATTAACCGTGGTTTACAATTAACTGTTCCGAATGCACTGTATGCGATACACTACACTGGATGCCTCGATTGGCAAGTTAACTGGCTTGTCACTTAAGTATAACGGATATACACTTAGGTGAATTGAATGATAAGTTGAAGGACTTACAACCGGAATACGCTGGATAGACTGGCTGACTGAGTCAATGATCACTATGCTGACTGAAGCACGTTTGCACATTGAAGAAGGTACATTCGGTAGCGATTTATATACATTGCAACTAATAGCTAGTGGGGTTAGCGTGGGTGATACGGTACGCTCTAATTGGTTGGTTGAGAGTGACGCTATAACTAGTGGGGGTTGATGGATGCGCCCCGATTGGCTAGGAAGGTGATTAACTCCCCTGGCGAGGAAGGTACAACCTCTTAGCGTTCCGAAAGGGGCGAGGAAGTTTCCGAAGAAGTGCAGGTGCGTTTTGTACTTGGAATCTCCCATGACGTACTAAGTTCCGTTAGAGGAAATAATCTAATGTGGCTCAAGGATAATCCCTTTTCGGAATGCATTAAGGTTCAAGGATCCGGAGAGGCCCGGTAATTAACGGTATACCTGGATGCGTGTGCTCCGGTCAACGGATAGTGACGTTGGATATTTTCCGCGTCCTGATTAGCAGGCAAGGGTACCATTGCTCGTCCTTAAGGTAGCCACATACATACACTTTTTCCTCAAGGTTTGGACTACACAGTCCAAGCCTTGAGATTTCCCTCAACGTGTGTGGTGAAGACCTTGAGGCTGCCGGTGGACTTTACAGCCCACAAAATCCTATTTGAAAAACCATTGTGAATAACTGTGCAAACCTGACTGAACAGGCCAAACTCGGCGTGTATGGTAGAACCTCTAGTACTGGCGCCCAGTCCCTCATACCATATTATAGGGGACCATTGCCATACCCATTGCCATACTGTAGGGTTCGTGCATGACCAACGATAATAAATTTAAATAGCTTTGCTCGTCCATTCTGAAATAGTTATGCCAATCTTTAGGAAAACCCTTTAATTCGGAAAGGAGATTTATATGGGAGTATTGGCTTCTCTTCATAATATTTAAATAAAAATTAATTTATTAACAAATATTTTAAAAATTATAATTAAAAATGAATGCTTATATTTATTTATAATTATTTAAGGAGAATAATAATTATAAGTAAATACAAATTAATTTATTAACAATTATTCCTTCGCCAAAACACTTCTCTTAATATGCTTTTTTAAACATTCAGCGCTCTTTTTCACCATAAGCCACCGAATTACCGCCAAAGCATCATCGTTGGTAGATGCCATTGCTATATACGTGAGTAACGAACTGACGTGTACCTCAGTCCGTGTGTGGGCCATCCACCATTAATGGAAATCTTCAAGGCCTCGACTGCACAGTTTTGCTTAGAGGAAAACTGTATGTGTGTGGCTACCTTTAGTCATAACGAGGGTTCAGGCTACGTAGAATGTTGAAGCGATCCTCTACATCTGGTATAAGGTTTTCCCGATCAGTCATCTATTGAATTCGTCATTCTCCCATTTACAAGCTGATTTAGTAGTCGACGTATAGCGGTAGCAATTACAATGAGGGCCGATTCACACTATAGTTCAAGTCACGCTCAGCTCACGCTCCACTCAAGCCGCTATAAAATATTGTAATGCCGGCAGTACACGCTCACCGAGGGGACCCGAGACCAGGCGAGAACGAGCGTGTTCCTGGTGTTCTCGCCTCGTCCAAGGACCTCTCGCCTTGCCCTCGGAGCTCTCGGTCTAGAAGCGGTCTCCAGCACGAGACAAAGGAAGTGAAAGCGTAAATGGGGGATACACATGGTGTTCTTGGTCTCGCGTCTCAGGTAGTCCTCGCTGTTCCGTCGCACCGAGCGACGGAATTCGAAAGTATCTATATCGATTCTTAGCAATTAGCAATAGATTAATTCTGATGATAAGGCGGACGATATTATCCATGAACCGTAGCTATTTATACGCGAATATCCCGTTCTAACGGTGCCTTGTGAACGGAGTACACCGTAGCCAGGTACAGCTTAATTACCAGGCCTTGCCGGACCCTCGAACCTCGATGCATTCCGAAAGGGCTTATCGTTGAATCAGCAGCCTACTTCCTCTAATGGAATTAAGTATGTCACGGGAAATTCCAAGTACGGAACGCACCTGTCTTCTTCGAATTCTCTTTACCCCGTTCGGAACGCTAAGAGGTTGTACCTTCCCCGTCGGGGAGCTAGCCACCTTCCTAGCCAATCGGAATGCACCGCATCAAGCCCCACTAGTTACATCGTCACTCTCATTCAACCAATTAGAGCGTACCGCATCATCCACGCTATCCTCACTATCCATTAGTTAACTTTCGAGCGCCCGCGTGGGCGGCCAATTGGCCGCCTTTTTCGAAAAACGCGCGACATTTCTTTATCAGTGTGAATCGAACGATGAGACCCCAATGTAATCCTCGTTTACTCGTTTCTTCGCCAAATTTTGTATCCAAAAATTGATTTTTGGATACAAGGATTTTGAGTTAAACATGGGGGTTTCTCCTTGCTATATGTACCATTTTGATTTTTCGTTTTATTAAAGCTTGTTTAAATGAAATACTAATGTTATCTCAACCAGTTACCCTTTAGTAACCAGTAAATATGAATTTAGAATGACAGAAAACAAACAAAAAATATTGGGATGCCAGATGGCCGCCTTTTGCGCGGGAGACTGTGTCACTATTTCTGGCGCGGGCGCTCGAAGGTTTATATAAATGTATAAATCGCAACCGAATGCAGTCTAGTCAATGTGCAACAAATATCATTAAGTAACCAGTGCCTCAGTCAGCATCGTGTATCCAGTGTATTCAGGTAGTAAGTCCTAGAACTTGCCATTCATATCCATTTCACTTACGTGACTAGTCAGTTAACCTGCCAACCGAGGCATACCAGTGTAGTGTATCGTGCACAGTGCATTCGGAACAATTAAAGCCCAGTTGTACAACTTCGGTTTAACTATAATCCTTGGTTGGTTGCTGTGATTCCAGCTTTGCCATTGGCTACTTCGTAGCAACTAACCAGAGATTATAGTTAAACCTGAGTTGTACAATTGGGCCTAAGTGTAAAATCTATACCTCTTGATCTAAATATATTGTTTATAATATCGGGAGTGCAATCAGCCGCTTCGCGCATAGTGTACTCAGGCCTTATAACCCCGAGGAGGTCCAATCTAAATAGACCACGCGGCGACCGAACACTCGCGTCTCAGGTAGTCCTCGCCTCGGCATGTCTCGCGCTCGGGTCTCCTCGGCGAGCGTGTACTGCCGGCATACATCCTCGAGCTCAGATTCTAATCATGGGAAATTTTCAAAATGTCATATTTCAATATACTAACCAATGAATAATTAATTGTCATGCTTTCATTAGCCAGGGCAAAGGCCGCATTAGCTAATGAAAGTATGAGATTTAATTGCTAATTGGCTGTTACGTTTAAAAATTACATTTTGAAAATTCCCCATGATTAGAATCTAAGCTCTAGGGTGTAGAAGCGGTCTCCAACACGAGTCAAAGGAAGCGAGAGCGTTAAGGACGATTAACACTATAGTTTAGGTCACGCTCATCTCACGCTCCAATCAAGCTGCCATAAAATATTGTAACACGCTATTTTTTAACCGGTTAAAATGAGCGCCAGTTGAGCGTAGAATGTGAATACTACCCCAAATTGTTGACTATGAGCGGATGGTGAACGTACTGTCACCTGAACGCGTAGTGTGACTTGACCTTAAGTATTGCGGGAGACGGCTAATTTTGACCC
This sequence comes from Xiphydria camelus, assembly GCA_963678675.1. NCBI lineage: Eukaryota > Metazoa > Arthropoda > Insecta > Hymenoptera > Xiphydriidae > Xiphydria > Xiphydria camelus. The sequence continues at coordinate 19,607,328 of OY783199.1, read as the reverse complement.
GTCTGGTAATTAATCTTTCCGGAAAAGGTGCGGGACTGCAAATGCATTACAGCCTAGATTCGCCGAAATATACCGCCTGCATTATGTCGAGATTGACCATAGATTAAAGAGGTTTATACATATATCGCGGTGATACTAATTACTAAGGATAGATAATCAGAATTTCGACCATCGTTTGTCGGAACAACATACATGTTTAGTTATTATAACTGAATCCCCCTAGTTATTCTAACCAGAAAATAGTAAATTTAACCAGACAGATGGCGGATCCATATTTCATCAAACGATTTGGTTATGGTCTCCAGGATTTTGGTTAAATTGACCAAGTTATTTTTCCCAGCGTAACATCGCGATTCTCCTCGCGCTGCACGTGCCTTGAAAAACGAGCCATTGCAGATTCAGAATGAACGCGGAAGCCTTCAAGAATGGAATCGTCTCCTCAACATGCTTCCAGTCTACCCCACGCGCCAAAAAAGCACTTATTTAAAACCCGATGCGGACGTGCACGTTTCAAGGGTTTCTTGCGCGCGGTTTAAGTTACCGTCCGGGTCAAGCGGGACGAAGGGAGCCAGGAAGCTCGACCATCGGAGGAGCCTCGGCCATTTCCTAGCAATTTCCTGAGGCTGTTTTTCACGTTGACTTTTGAACTGCTCTTCCTCCTCCCCCACCACCTTTTATACTGTAAAATATCTGCCAAGTAGCCGGCCGCCGCTGTGGTCGGCCAGATTATAAATGGTCGGTCGCAAATACTCCTGCTTTGTGCCCAGATGCGTCCTTAATACGTCCCGCGGACGCTGGACACTGCTAACTGTCAACAAGTCCGTTTGCCTCCGGGCGGAGGGAGAATTTCGATGTCCGCGTAAAGTAAGCACCCAATTTTTTGAATTTGACAATTTTTGCACTTGTACCAGCTTGTACTATGTTTCTACCGCGTTGTACCGTAAAGATAATACTGCTAAGGTTATTATTATAGTTTAAGAGGTATCTTGAAAGATCTGATTTTTTTCGACTAGCACCACATTTGTCGAAAAATCTACTTTTTTCATTTGTACTGAATTGTACTACTTGTTCCGAAGGTTGTACCGTCGAGACATATTGAAAAAGTGTAAAAGTTTATTTAAAAACTGAAAAAGAAGAAAAACGGCTAGCACCCCATTTTTCGAAAAATCGACTTTTCTCACCGACCGGCGCTCGCGATAACTTAGTCACAAATTAAGGCGTGAAAATAGTTATTTTCATTATGAGGGCGTGAAGCGCCGTTTTTAACGAGTGTGAATTCGATTTCCTCACCAATTTTTTTGCAAATTCGAATAATTTGGACAAAATTATTTTCATCGTATTGTTAATTCTCGGCTTTATTTAAGCTGGAAAACATAACTTAAAAATGCATAAGTGCGTTTCACTTGCGCTTCGATAACGTCACAACATTGTAGAGAGAAACGAGCTTGTAACTTTGCAAATATGTAATTATATTTTCGGGGGTATTTCCTTTTTTTGTGCGACATTAAATATGTATACAGATCACAAGATGAATTTAAAAATGTGATTTTTTTAAATGAGAAAATCGAATTCGCATCTACTTTGCTCGATCCTATCCCTCAAATATTTAAAGAGAAACACGCCCCTCGTAATTGCTCCACTTATGTAATTTAGTTCGTCAAGGGTCTAAGATTCGATTCCAGCCAGACGAGGAGTCGATAATTGTGGCCGGCAGTGATTTGCGTAAATCTACGATAACCGCGGACAGCGAGAGGTTCGTTCGAAACCCTTCGCGCGATCGATGTAGCCAAGTCGAAGGGTCGCGGGAGTGGGAAGGAGTGGTCAGTCTTAACGGGGGTGGTACAGCGCGTACATGTACTCGCGCGCACGACATGAGCCACCGCGTACGCGTAGTATTCGCATCGGTCTACCGGGGACGACTCTTCAGATCAATGCAGCTCCGGGGAAGGGTTGCGAGGTCTTAGTCGCGTCCAGCTTGTACCCTCGGTCGCAGCCGTTACATATCCGTGGGGTCCCGTCGCCTATTCTACGGCACGCGGATCACTTAATAATGGTGCGAGATTAATTGGCAAAATTTTTTATGTGCACTGAGAAATATAATTTAGTTAAAACGGCAAAATGCATCTAGTTAAACGCGTTTAGTTATTCTAACCAAAATACTGGTAAATTTAATTAAATATTTAGTTATTCTAGTCAAATATTTAGTTATTCTAACAAAAATTTTAGTTATTCTAATCAAACACGTTTAACTAGATACATTTTACCATTTTAACCTAATTATATTTCCCAGTGGACATAAAAAAATTTGCCAATTAATCTGGCATCGTTCCTAACCAAATTTTTAGTCATTCTAATCAAATGGTGGTCAGTTTGGAACAGATGGAAAAGATCCATATTTCACTAAACAGTTTAGTCATCGTCTCCAAGATTTTTGTTAAATTGACCAAATTATTTCCACAGTGTACAATCGAATTATGTGGATAGAAATCTCGTTAACTTCGTATATTAGCGTTGAGCAATTTTCCTTCTTAGCTCAGCGCCTCTCAAAGCGCATTCCAATACGACTCCACGTTCAATCGGCGCCCCAGACTGCAGGCAGACGGCGCGAGTCAATAGTTTCGCGCCTCCGCTTCATCCCTCGAATTCCAGGGACGATACTTCCTCGAGCTATTAAGCGAGCCCGTGGCGTCATCTGTCCTAGGGTAGCTAAACCACGGAATTGGGGCGCATGCGTGTGCCGACTCGGAAAGGGTTCCGGCTAGAGAGTGAGTGCACGCTCAAAACGAATCGGTACGAACGATCTCTGCATCGGTCGGTTACGGCCGCGGCGAGAAATTTCTTTTGATCCGTTGCGTACTTTTCCGCAGAAAAAATGTTTAAAAAGAGTAGAAATGTAAAAAAATCGGAAAAATGCAAAAAATTTATTTTCTGAGATAATTTTTTTTCGATAGGTACGTTTCAACATTTTTCGGAGGTCGTAGGGTAAGAGATAGAGTTATTGACACCTTAGGCTGATGAAATTTTCAGTCATTGATACGTATCTATCTCTTTCTAATTCATTTGTTATCGGATGGTGTCAATAATTATCGAGTATCAACAACTGTACCTCTTACCCTATCTCCTTTTACCGCCGATCAAAACAGCGTTTAAATCAACGAAAAGAATTAATCGCCTGAGATTTACATATATACACTTGAAGATTAATCGACCAATCGCGATATCTCATTATCCGTGAAGTGTTTCAAGCTGGCAAATTCGATTGTATGACTGCACAGAGAAAAAGAATTAGTTGGATCTCTACTGAAAATTACTTGCTTTGTTGCAAGTAATTATTTATTTATAACAACGAAATGTCTTGGTGCATCAATCAAATATTTTTTTCCCTACAATCATATGGAATAGTACGCGATTGCAAGGAAGAAATATCTAATTAATATAAAAAAAGATTCAACTGTTGTAAATAAATAATTACTTGCGACCCTCTAACCCCTCTAACCAATTAATCCCCAATTTGACAGATAAACACGAATATTAAAATTAGATTTCAATCGAAGCGTTTATACACTCGCGATTGCTTCTCTTTTTCTCTCTCTCGCGGAGCCTCGCAGTACTGGGACGCGATCGGCATTTACGCACGCCCGGTTGCTCGCGCGGCAGGCGCTACAGACCTTCATGTACCTCGATCGTTCCCTACCCTACAGCGGCCCTCACACGATCAGTATTACTGACAGTATTAATTACTGACAGTATTTCATAAGTATTTCATAATTCACCGCACACGATCAGTATTTATGTCAGTATAGATTTGTAGTTCGTAGAATGTCGTAGTTTTTCTGTACTATAATTTTAAAGAATGGACAAGAAACAAAAGTCTTGCATTGCAATTACATTATATTGTACAAGTTTAAAGGATCGCAAGAAGAAAAAAATTGACGTAAAGTTTCATATCCTCTTTTTTTTGTCCCAATCTGAATATTCTTTCGTTGTGATGTTCACAACTCGGGCATTGACCTATATAAATCTTTTTAGTACGGATTTTTTGGTTTCTTCTTGTTCATTCCCGAAATCGGAGCCGGGTGAGCCTATGTACGACGGCACGGGCAACGTTGCTTCCATGGCTGCGCTTGAAATACTGTTCAATTACTGATTGCTCTTGCACTCCGACTATCAGTATTTTCATCAGTATTTTGGCTCCGCCCAAATACTTTCAGGATCCCGAAAGTATCATCAGTATACTGATACTCCATCAGTGTTTGCCCTCACACGGTCAGTAATATTGTCAGTATTTCGAAATACTGTCAGTAATACTGATTATAAAAAAATTTTAATAAAAAAGAACTTGCCGCGTTTAAGTTTTCATATTTTGTCCACTATACCGAATAATTGGTAGTGCTTGGACGGTGTTAGAGTGATTCATAAATTGCACTGCCGAAGTCAAATTCAGAGACATTCAGAAGGCCCCCGCCTGATCGGTTTCTCGTGCGACATTCGGTATACTGGTAGTATCATATAAGTGTATGAATTTATTTAAAATCATAAGTGCATAAACATCGAGTATAATTCTGTGTCTGAATGTTTTATTTTGAAGGGAAAAAACGCGGCAAGTTCTTTTTTATTAAAATTTGTTTATAAATTTTTGTAGTCGAATTTTGTAGTCACTTGATTTACAATAATTTCCCTTTCAAATGATGCCTTTTACTTTTTATATATAACTCTTGAACATGGCGATCTTAATTGATTTCAAATCTTTTTTGGAGAGTATTTTACGTATCAATTTTTGTTGGCACTGTATGAACATGCCGCCTTTTCTTACAGAGAATCTGTTTTTGTGGGGGGATTTCACTACTTTTTGGAATTTATTCATGAGGAGAATACGTACATGTAGGAGAATAGCTTTTTATTATTAAGTATTATTGCAGAACGAGTAGGTTAGAAGATTTTCATGAAGACTCACGATTTTCTGACATGTCATCTTGTACAGGTGCAACCGAAGAGGATCTAGCTCATGTCCTGTCCGTAAAAAGATGACTCGATGGATCGGAGAATGTCAGGCTTATCACCGAGCGCCTTTCACCCATAGTACTTTCATTGCAATATGCGATTTTCGTTTCAACTATTCCTGCTCTAAGTAACTTTTACTTCTTTCAAAGCATTTACCTTGTACGAATTGTTGATCGTAGGGGGCAACGATCAATGATTGTGACTAATCGTAGACAAATTATTCCTGCGATGATGTTCCAGTTGCAAAGTACACTAGCAAGTCAGCTTACAGCATCCGATGTTTAGTATCAACTTACCTCTTTTGGAACACCCATCACCCGAGCATAATCACGATTATGTTAACGTTAATTGCAGAATAGACCGTGAGCTCGGGCACATTATCGCAGTAGTAGTTCGGCACACCAATTGCCTTCTAGTTTTAATAGACGAACTTGTCTACGACGAGTCTCTATTATCGATCGCTGCCTCCTACCACGAACAGTTCATAAAAGGTGATTACCTTGAAAGAAGTAAAAGTTATTTAACGCTGGAATAGTTGAATGAAACGAGAAGCGCGTATTGCAATTAATGTACCGTGGGTAATAGGCGCTCGGTGACAAGCCTGACATTCTCCGATGTCCATCGAGTCATCTTTTTACGGACAGGACACGAGCTAGATCCTATTCGGTTGCACCTGTACGAAATGACATATCAGAAAATCGTGAGTCTTCACGAAAATCTTTTAACCTACTCGTTCTGCAGTAATACTTACAATTAATATACCTGAAGGTTGAAGCAACAGTTATATCAAAAATCGGACACCCCGATTTTTAAACACTTGGGGAATCTCATCGAAGAAACCCGAATGATTATTTCCTATCACTTCTACACATTATTCACCATTATTTACAAATTAACCATTTCGAGGTTAGATGTTTCGATCTCCCGAATTGACAGCTACTGGGAGATCAGGGGCCCCTTTCTCTAACTCCCTTGCAAGAGAAACATACGTTTCTTAGCGAGTAGACCAATCAGGACCCCCGCCACAACGGAATACTTGGTCCTGATTGGTCTATTGGCTAAGATGCGTATACGCAACTTTGCGAGCGAGTTAGAGAAAGGGGCCCCAGACGCTTGACACTTCTCGCTTTTACGGCTCGTAAGACCGCAGCGCACTCTCCCGAAACCAATTCTATGAATGACTAGAGAAACGACCCAACCACTTCCGGCCAAACGTCAGGGAAATTCAAAAGTTGGAGTTTGCCATCGGACATACTGTTTACTCTTCCAATGACCGTAACGAATTCTTTCATCACATGTAAAGATACCACTTATGACAGTATATATGTTGTTACATATATTAACTCGAGACGTTGGAATAGTTTTAAGAAATCCTTTTGCATGCACCGCTGAAATTTCGCTCTTACTCGTAAATAAATTTCCAGCACAGCATCGATATTTTTCTGCACCTGTATTCTTCTGGGACGTCCTAAAATAATTATAAAAACCCCATATAATTCAGCCCTAACAAGTACAATCTTATCGAGCTTTATCTTATCGAGGAGATCTTTCGACGTAATGATTCCGAAATGTTTCTATGATGTTTTGCAACATTCGCGAATTTATCGAGAAATATATATTATGCGTAAAGGAATGTTTCTAACATACGGTAGTGTTCACGAATATTGTAAAATATCGCAGGAATGTTACAGAAAAGTTACTTGCAAAAACGTGCTTTGCGGGGTGTAAATGATGATATTTTGTAATTTCCATCGTTACACCAAAGGCAAAGAAGAGATGAAATAGAAGTGAGGTACATACATGTACACTTCACGTTTGACAGGTCGGTATATAAATTGAAACTTGTGATAGTATAATATGAAAGAGAAAAAACTTATATCGATAAAGAAAAAATAATAATAAAGTAGTTACTCCATTATTGTAATCCAATAACATTGTATCACTTATTTTTCTGCCACGACTTTAATTGCTGATAGCGAAGAAAAATCAAATTTATTGGTTGATCCATCCACTATCAACAATCAAAGTCGTGGCAGAAAAATAAGGGATATAATGGAATTGGATTACAATAATAGAGTAACTACTTTATTATTATTTTTTCTTTATCGATATAAGTTTTTCCTCTTTCGTATTATACAATCACAAGTTTCACTTTATATACCGACCTGTCAAACGTGAAGTGTACATGTACCTCACTTCTATTTCGTCTCTTCTTCGCCTCTGGTGTAACGATGGATTACAAAATATCATCATTTGCACCCCACAAAGCACGTTCTTGCAAGTAACTTTTCTGTAACATTCCTGCGATATTTTACAATATTCGTGAACACTACCGTATTAGAAATATATACTTCTCGATAAAAACGTTTCGGAATCATTATGTCGAAAAATCTCCTCGATAAGGTATAGTCCGATAAGATTGTACTTGTTCGGACTGAATTATATAGGCTTTTTATAATTATTTTAGGAAGTTCCAGAAGAATATAGATGCAGCAAAATATCGATGCTCTGCTAGAAAGAGTAAGGAATAACCCTCGAACGAATATTCGGGCTATGGCAAGAAAGGTTAGAATCAGAGGTTAGCAAGTCTACGGTTCGGAGGATATTAAAGGATATTCATCCATTTAAAGTGACGTACGTCCATGCACTCGAGACAGCAGATCCAGGTCGCCGAATTAATTAATGCAGCAGGTTCCTGGAGCATGCATGCGAGGGCATGATCCCTCGTTCGAAAGAAACCCCCTCGGGTTCGCATACGATCTGTAACAAATGTAAATAACACAAACAATTTAAAATATACTGAACTAACTAAACATAGAAACTAAGATTATATTAATCTAAGTTAACCAATTCTAATAATGACAGAATTAAGAAAAATGATATATTTCCTCTTTCGTATTATACTACCAATTTATATACCGACCTGTCAAATGCAATGAATGCAACTGGTTCTTGTTGGAACAACAAGTGGATGATCCCACGTTGGAAAGAAACCTCCTCGGGTTCGCAAATGATCTGTAACAAATTGTAAATTGCATAATCATATGCAGCACATTTCACTATTTAAAATATACCGAACTTACTCGAGGGTAGAAATTAAAAAACTATATCTGAGTTAATCAATTCTATTCTAATAATGACAGAATTATTAAAAATGATATATTTCCTCTTTCGTATTATACTACGTTATTCAGCACTTATCTGCCTAATCGGTATCAGTAATTCCTCATTGACCGTCGTTACACCGGAGACGAAGAAGAGATGAAATAGAAGTGAGGTACGTGTACACTTCAGGTTTGACAGGTCGGTGTGTAAATTGGAACTTGTGATGGTACGAAAGAGGAAATATATCGATAGAGAAAAATAGTAATAAAGTAATTACTTGATTATTGTGATCCAGTTCTATTTCATCTCCTATTCTGCCACGGCTTGTATTGATGACTGATTGTGAGAAGAAAAACCTTCGATTTTTCCCGTGCTCGCATGACCCTGAAAACAAAAAATAGAACGAACACAAAGATATTGTCCTTCCATTGTGAAAGTGAGGTTAAAGCTGTCAGATGGCAATTAAACTTATCTGATGGCAATTCTTCTGAGACCGTCTCCTTTCCTGCTCCTTTCTTGATGCACAGGCAACTAGAGAAAAATACCACTGCATCCGTTCACTATCTCGATATGAAAAAAATCCAAACGATTATCAAAGCTATCACATTCACCACTATTGAGATTCACTACTACGATTACACTGAATTTTTACTTTCTATTAACAAGCGCGTCCGAGGATCGAAAAAATGCGAGGGAAATCGTTTCGCGAATGGAAATATTTTATTAATTTTGAAAAACAACTAAACATTCAAGGAATATATTCTCTCACACACTCTCACATACATTTGATGGCGTATGCGTGTGGCCGCATCTGTGTACACATTTCCGACCATGGCCGAATATCGCCGAAGACAGGCGGAATTTTTGTGACATTTTGACATATATATATCGCCCGAGAAATCGGATTCTCGACTTTTGAGGCGCGAGGGGCGTGACTTTGCGTTGCTAAGGAAAAATCTCTGTTAATATGTAACTTACAACATTTACTCTGGTCTCTATCGATAGAGAATAGTCGATTTATATGGCGTAACTAAGCATAGTTTTGGTTATAACCGTATATTTACTGAGTTAATTCGATGTTAAAATTGAGGGGTGAAGGGGGCAGATATTTTTCCTGTAAAGATACACGGGTGCTCGCGGCGACAGCGCTGGCGGCGTCGTTCTAACGACTTGAATGAACATGCCGCGAGACACTACCGTGTCTCTTGATCGTGTGAGGGCCGCTTACCAAAGAGTACTATACATACCCACATACATATACCTATGCGCACAGTAAAAATTCGAAATTAGTCCAACGAACGTAATTCCCCGTACAATCGGCCAGCCGCTCGATTGAAATATCGATCACAACGATATTTGTGTGCGGTAACGCACGTGTCGGCGTACATAACCGCGCGCGCTCTCCACGACGACGTTCGACGACGGACCACCGCGGCGTATATACGGAGGGATTTTAATATCTTCGGCAGCATCCCGGCAATTTCGCCCGTACTTTCGCGGGACCGGCAGCTCGTAAAAGTCGACTCGTCGCGAACGGGTTATAGGACGGTTGCGGGGGCGGCCGAAGGGGCGGACGGGGGACGTAGAAATAGCCGTGTAAAGTGTGCGGAGCGAATGACCATTGGTCGTCGGTGGAGCCCCGCGATAGCGCTGTGTTTTCGTCTGTCCAATCGATCGAGCCCGAAAATGTTCAACCCTTAATTAAGATCGCAAGGGCACTTGAGTTTTCAATTGAAAAAGACCGGCGGGGGGGGGGGGGGGCATTCAATTTTTCACCACGGTTCCCGATCCGCCGACAGCATTAAATGCAATTTCGACACTCCTCGTCCACCTACTCGATCCTCGTTCTTTCTCCTAGTGAAATACCCGCGTCTGGAAAGCGCGTGTTCTCTTTGTGCGCGGGCCGCGTCCGATATTACTCGTCGCGATATTATCGGGGATGGCGCGCGCGATTGCGAGGAATCGCGCGCGTTCCAGCGGCGATGCAGTACGCGAAGTATGTATGACGTCGTTCCGTGGGTATAGAGCCGCGCTCGCTTCGAATGCGGCGTCATCCGCGCGCCTCTCGACGGCTCCTTCAGTTTTAGCAGCGGATATGAAACGACCGAGTAATATGCTATCGTTCTAAGTTCGAGCGCCGCATATCTCGACCGTTTAATCGCGTATATCGCCATTGCTCCTCGAATTCGTTCGGTTTATGCCAATTTAAGGTTGATTCTCACTATACGTTCCGTTTCCGTTCCATAACCGTTCCAGATACGTTCAGTAAAATTCTAGTCTGTTCACATTTTTCCGTCAGTGTTCAGTTTCCTTTCCATCAAAATAGTGGGTGTTGTATGCAATAGTGTTAAAATGTGGTCCGATGAAAACCTAATCATAGCTGCTATTACGTTAGATGAAAAAGCTTGCTTAAAAAGAAAAAAACGAAGATTTTGGGTGCATAAAATGTTAAAAAAATGAAATATTGATGGAGAATATGTTACATTATATGGACGAATAGAAGTCGAGGGAGATCTAGAACGCGCGAGATCATTGTGACCTCTCGCTCCCCTATAATGATGAAGAAACGGTAGCTGTTGAGGAAAGTCGATCCTGCGAGTAATGTATCGTTAGCACTCCTTCAGGGATAGGATTTTGCCTCACCAGTTCAATCAGTTTCTCGTCATTCATATTTCAAAACTAAAAGCAAACGCGCTGCCCGCCAAACAATATGTAACTGACCCGCAAAGACTCTGTTCCCACTATCCTTACCGCTTCCGACACGTTTCAGTCTGTCCGTCAAAAATACGTTTGCGTTTAAACTGAACGGAAGTGTTCGGAAACGGTATCTAAACGGAACGGAAAGTGTGTATACCTACACTTATTTTTATATCATAATATTTTATGTAAACGGAACGGAACCGATATGGAACGGAAACGGAACGTATAGTGAGAATCAACCTTTATCCTCCGCTTTGTAGCGAATAAGCGTATCTCGTATGTATCGGTAGCAACGTCGAAGCAAATTGCAATTATATTCTGATTTTGTGTGCGATGACGACTTGCGTAAGCACTACAGGCACAATAGGGAAAAAATTTGGTCAATTTAATCAAAATCTCAGTGACGATGATTAAAATCTTTGGAGAATAAGGATCCTCCATCTGTTTAGTAAAACTGATCACTTTTTACCCTCAGAAAAATAATTTGGTCAATTTATTAAAAATCCTGGAGATCATAAGCAAACCGCATGGTGAAATATGAATCCTCCATCTATTTAGTTAAACTGACGAATTTTGGGTTAGAATAATTAAATGTTTGGTTGGAATAACTAAATATTCGATTAGGATAACTAAATATTTAATTCAACTAACCAGTATTTCGGATAGAATAACTGAACACGTTTAACTAGATGCGTTTGGTCATTTTTAATCTAATTATTTTTCTAAGTGTGGTTAGAATAACTGAAAATTTGTTTAGAATAACTAAATATTAGGTTCAACTGACCAGTATTTTGATTAGAATAACTACCCATATAGGGTTTTACAACTGGCCCAACAGTGGGCTATCGTTGGGTGTCAGACGTCCGATAATGACACAATAATGACAAACATTACTGGCCCAGCAATGGGAAAAGCTGGATGATAACTCCGTCCAATAAACGGTAGTTTGCAATGGCCCAATTATGGCAATTTGTACTGGCCCAACCCTGAATACTGATAATGAGCCAATCATGGCGATTTATAGTGGTCCAACCATTGCTGTTGATAGTGGGCCAACATTGATAGATAAGGTAAGGTTACCCAATATGCCCTATCTAACTTGGTCCCTCGCCCCCAAGTCAGGTAGGCCATATTGGGTACACTTACCTTAATTTTGATTTCAATTGTGATGTTAATTTTATTCTGGACCGTTATTTACAGTTTAATATTAATGTATTTTCTTCGAAATTCGCGATGTTTTTACGCGATAATAAGTTAACGACATCTTTATAATTATACCGACGCGACAGCAATACAGACGTTGGTTACCGTAATACACGAGCAGTGGTCCAGTGATGGCATACAGTTGGGAGTCGGTAATTGAATCTGCTGAAATCAGTTAAAAAAACTGTTGGCATACAAATATTGGTCCAGATACGGGCCTTACTGGCTACCTTTATTCCATTAATAATAGCTGGTATCCTGAACTCTGCCATCCATGGCCCAAAGACAGGCAACATATACTTGGCCAATTATCGGTAACCAAACATTGGCCAAGTATTGGCCCTATTGTCAGCATTGGGGACCCTATATGGGTAAACGCATGTAACTAGATGCGTTTTGTTATTTTAACCTAATTAATTTTCTCAGTGTGGTTAAAATAACTGAAAAATTTATTTAGAATAACTAAATATTAGGTTCAACTGACCAGTATTTTAGTTACAATAACTAAACCCATTTAACCAGATGCGTTTCGTCACTTTAACCTAATTATTTTTCTCAATACACGTGTGGATTTCCTATTCGCACGCGCCCCGCGCAAAGAATGGGCATGTTCACAACTTTTTGTACAACTGTTTAAAGTGCATGAATCGGAAGATTAGGGTATTAAAGTAATGTAGGTAAAAAATATGTCATTAAAAAAATGTTTTTCCATTATTTTTGAGATGTTAAAAAAGGCATTCGTTTTAAAGCGTCGCACTTCCACCGCCATTTTAACTGACCAATCAGAGTCGGGCAACAGATTCTCCACCATTCACAAACCCGGGTTTGACCCCTTGCCAATGGCTTTAGTGACGTTATTAAGAATTTCGTTTGAATCGAAGTCAAACTTTAAACATTAAAAGAAAAGAGATTAGTGCTCAGAAAAAAGCACATCTTATTAATAAGCACAGAAAGTATTAACGAATGATCAAAAAAAAAAATCGTGAACATGCCCATTCTCGCGAGACGTCGCGCGCGCGCGGAAAGAGACCCGCGGAGGGATAGGTGCTCTCGAGAAAAAGAGAGGGCGCGGTGGACCGTCCCGGGCGCATCGGAGGGCACCCTCGCGCGTACGGTGCGTGTGTGCGCGATCGGGAAAGGGTGTATTTTTAGCGCGGCACCCCAATGCTATCAGACGGGTGCATGTAGCCCCATGCCATGCCAATTTTTGCACATAGATCCACCCCGTGGCTCGCCGAGCCTCTCTCGCATACAAGTACACACGTACAGCCAAATACACGCGCTCGATAATACCGCACGCGATGACCGTGGGACATGGACTGATTGGGGTGCAGGCAACCTATGCAGTTTAATTTATGTTGCATCGCCAGTCAGTCCTACGAATCGCGCTCCGTTTCCGCCGAGCTCGCGCGCGCGAATTCACGGCGATCTTTCCCGCTTGACTGTGTTTCGGTGCGCGTTCGTGTATGTGTATGTGTGTGGGGCGGGGTGGCTCACCTGCGCGACGCGGGGGCGAGATTTCTGCACGTACGTGTGCGCGCGCGGTCCCGGTCGAGCAAAGTGTTGGCGTCGATACGCGTACCACTCGAGAATGCGTCGTGCCTGGGCGTCGGAGCGAGAATGAGCAGCGCGAAGTTAGTCATCTCATTTCGGTAGCGATTATGTATCGTACTCTATTTTGTCGTCTAAGAACTTTTAGCGCGGGTTAATAATGACTTTCCGTATAACGTTTCCCCCCTGAATATAGGATTTCGATCTATAGGTATACCTAACAATGTTCTGATACCGATGTTCGCAACTGAAGTAGATGCCACTGTTTGATGTACACTGTAAGAAAGATTTGTATTAAATTTAATGTACATAATTGTATATGAAGCTTTCATCCGAAACGTGGTTATGAAAATTAATGTACTACTCCGTTATGACATTTTCATAATTACGGTGTATATTAATTTTTCCAATCACGTATTGAAAAAATGGTTTATATGAAAGTATATTAAAAATATAAATTCTTCTGTGCAGTGTAAGTTAAAAGTGAAATAGACGCTTCGGTTGAAGAGCAAGTTCAAAATCGATTATCATGAAATCAGTTGAAGATATCGAAGAAAAGTCTAAATAAAAAATGTTTATCTATATCTTTACTATAAAAAAGCTACTTAACATTTTTCATATATCTCCACTGCGTTTCGAGATAAACGCGTTCAAAGTTCAAAGGAAACTGGGGCGTCCTCTCTCATTTTTACCCTGGGTGATTATTATTTCAAGATTTGAATATCTGTATAATATCAATTTCCAGTTAAAACTGATTTTACTTTTGACTCGACTCAAAACTCGAGAATCTTCACGATTTATTTAGCTCCTCAAATAATCGATTCGATCGGAGGAACTGATGTCACTTTGTGTATAAACTGCGAGAAGAAGATACGACGATATATACAGATATTTTTAAACTGCTTATCTACCTCTCTCAATTCGATCGAAAATTCCGATGTAATGAGCGCCAGAACGATAGATCTGCTCGTCGAATATCATCGATCAATTTAATCGCAAATCTTCCGACGTCTGGGATCTCGGAGGGAAAAGAGGCTAATTATTGGCGCCGATCCAAGCTTCGCCGTTTGGTAAATAGACGGTCAATATTTCAGAATCAAGGATACCACGCGATTCCGCCCCTCGCGCGCTATATCGCGCCGATTCCCTCGCTCCTCCTTTGATCGAGCGCACGCGTCGTGTGTCTGGGTCGGGTACACCTACGTACACTCGGCGGCGTATACGCGTTTAGGTAAATATCTCCATAGTATTTTTACACGCGAGCCAAGCCCGAGATAGGCAATGATTAATGGCTCTTCTTCAGGGTTTATTAACGACACGCCCGTCTACCGTGGGGGGAGGGCATGCATGTCGCTTCTAATGCGTCCCACCCCTCGAGCGACCCTCCGACAGCCACCCCGAAAATCTCATTTCGACCTTTTTCCTTCAAGATCATCCTCGAGGCTGTGGCCATTTTGTCGAACGAGGGTGCGGAAGGGTACCCACACCGCCGCCGTGTCAGGTACCTCGCATCGTTACGACGATATATCGGGGGTTTGTGGACAAAACTTTGTCATGTCTATCGCATCTACCCTACGAATGGCACGATTTTTCTACCGAGTGAGATAGTTATGCGTTACTTTTCCTTTTTATAACGCGTAAGATCGATAGCATAGTTTAAATTATTGTATTAACGCTTTTAAGGACCCGTTTAGAAATTTAGTTAGGGATTCAGTAGAATTTCTATAAGGAATTTTATAGAGGTAATCTGAAAATGTAACGCTTACAGTGAGAGAAGTGTCTTGGTCAGTTTAACCAAAATCCTAGAGACCATAACCAAACCGTTTAGTGAAGTGTGGATCCTCCATCTGTTTTGTTAAACTGACCAATTTCTGGTTAAACTATCTAAAAATGTAGTTAGAATAACTAAATATTTGGTTCAACTTACAAGCATTTTGGTTAGAATAACTGAACTCGTTTAATCAAATGCGTCTTGTTATTTCAACCAAGTTATTTTCATCAGTGTATCTGTTTGATTAAACTGCCCACTTTTTGGTTAGAATAACTGAACGTTTGGTAGGAATAACTAAACATTTGGTTAGAATAATTAAACGTATTTAATTAGTTGCGTTTCGTCATTTTAACTGAATTATTTTTTCTCTGTGTACATCATAGGATTCCTATCAGGAAAGTTAAGGCTATGTCTCGACCCGTTGGGGATCTTTTAAGTGTTTCCCGCTACGGAGGTGACGCCATTAGTTCATGAAATATCCGCAAAATTCAATCAGGGCCTGTGATAAGAATCCAACCAAGATACCCCTAATAGAGAAATTTTAAGTTGTCCTTAACATATTTATACGCGGGGATATTTCATTTTTCTTTTCGCGTTATTATCAGAGGACGGAAGGCATGAGTCCAAGATTTGACACGAATATATAGGTCTTTGTTCCGTTATTGATTTTGTACGTATAACTACGAACGAGTGGCCATAAGGCACCGTATAAATACCGTAACCGGAGCCGATAATAGTCGTGGACACTCAATTAAGATGACCGTCGCGTAAGAACCAACCCCACAAAAACAGATTCTCTGTAAAAAAAAAAGGCGGCATGTTCATTCAGTGCTAACAAAAATCGATACCTACGTAAAATACACTCCAAAAAAGATTTGAAATCAATTAAGATCGCCATGTTCCAGATTTATATATAAAAAGTAAAAGGCATCATTTGAAAGGAAAATTATTGTAAATCAAGTTACTAAAAAATTCGACTAAAGAATTTATAAAAAAATTGTAATAAAAAAGAACTTGCCGCGTTTAAGTTTTCATCTTTTGTCCACTATACCGAATAATTGGTAGTGCTTGGACGGTGCTAGAGTAATTCATAAATTGCACTGCCGAAGTCAAATTCAGAGAAATTCAAAAGGCCC
This sequence comes from Xiphydria camelus, assembly GCA_963678675.1. Classification (NCBI taxonomy): domain Eukaryota; kingdom Metazoa; phylum Arthropoda; class Insecta; order Hymenoptera; family Xiphydriidae; genus Xiphydria; species Xiphydria camelus. Next base: position 19,590,861 of record OY783199.1, on the reverse strand, counting down.
CCGCCTGATCGGTTTCCCGTGCGACATTCGGTATACTGGTGGTATCATATAAGTGTATGAATTTATTTAAAATCTCATAAGTGCATAAACATCGAGTATAATTCTGTCTGAATTTTTTATTTTGAAGGAAAAAAACGCGGCAAGTTCTTTTTTATTAAAATTTTTGTATAAATTCTTTAGTCGAATTTTTTAGTAACTTGATTTACAATAATTTTCCTTTCAAATGATGCCTTTTACTTTTTATATATAAATCTGGAACATGGCGATCTTAATTGATTTCAAATCTTTTTTGGAGAGTATTTTACGTAGGTATCAATTTTTGTTAGCACTGAATGAACATGCCGCCTTTTTTTTACGGAGAATCTGTTTTTGTGGGGGGATTTCATTACTTTTTGGAATTTATTCATGAGGAGAATACGTACATGTAGAAGAATAGCTTTCTATTACCACAAAATTAAAGTCTCACATTTTATACCGATACGAGCCAATTAATTATAACCACTTACTTACTTTTGATTTATTCTCGTGATATTTTGAAAGGGATTTATAGACTAGAGAGCCCTTATATTTTTCACTTTGCCTTAGTATTTTGGAGAAATAAAACATATACCGCTTTCGAATTTACAGGCCATCGGATTTTTCTTATATTTTGGTCGTCTACAGAAATCCATGAAGACGTTTTACCTTCAACTCTCTCTAAGTATACTCTTCCAATGACCATGACGAATTGTTTCATCACATTTAAAGATATCACTTATGACAGTATATATGTTGTTACATATATTAACTCGAGACGTTGGAATAGTTTTAAGAAATCCTTTTGCATGCACCGCTGAAATTTCGCCCTTAGTCATAAATAAATTTAATGTAATTATTACTACATCATTTACAGCTTCGATGCTGACCTTACGACTCATTTCAATCCGAGTAGAACATTCATTGTAAATATCATCATAAACATGCCAATGCGAATAAAAATCATCTATTAACTGTTGCAGATCAAGTATTCCGTTGTGGTGGGGGTCCTGATTGGTCTACTCGCAAAGATGCATATAAGTTTCTTAGCGAGTAGACCTATCAGAACCCCCGCCGCAACGGAATACTTGAACCTGATTGGTCTCTTCGCTGAGCTGCGTGCACGCAAAGATACGAGTGACTCGAGAAAGGCCCCCCTGATCTCCCGGTAGCTGTCAAATCATGCATGTAACCTCGAAATCAAGTGTACAAGTGTTAAGATTATTATTCGGGTTCCTTCGGTGAGTTTCCCCAAGTGTTTAAAGTAGTTACTCCATTATTGTAATCCAATATTTTATTGTATCCCTTATTTTTTCTTTATCGATATAGTCCCTCTTTCGTATTATACTATTCCAAGTTTGAATTTATATACCGACCTTTCAAACGTGAAGTGTACATGTACCTCACTTTTATCTCATTAAGTATTACTGCAGACTCTGACATGTCATCTCGTACAGGTGCAACCGAAGAGGACCTAGCTCGTGTCCTGTCCGTAAAAAGATGACTCGATGGACATCGGAGAATATCAGACTTGTCACCGAGCGCCTATTACCCACGGTACATTTATTGCAATATGCGCTTTTCGTTTCAATTATTCCTGCTTTAAATAACTTTCACTTCTTTCAAAGTATTTACCTTGTACAAACTGTTCATCGTAGGGGGCAGCGATCAATGATTGTGACTAATCGTAGACAAATTATTCCTGCGATGATATTCCAGTTGCAAAGCATACACTAGCAAGTCAGCTTACAGCATCCGATGTTTAGTATCAACTTTACCTCTTTTGGAACACCCATCACCTGAGCATAATCACGATTACGTTAATGTTAATCGCAGAATAGACCGTGAGCTCGGGCACATTATCGCAGTAGTAGTTCGGTACACCGAATTGCTTTTTAGTTTTAATAGACGAACTTGTCTACGACGAGTCGCTATTATCAATCGCTGCCACCTGCCACAAACAGTTCAAAAAAGGTTATTAGCTTGAAAGAAGTAAAAGTTATTTAACGCTGGAATAGTTGAAAGGAGAAACGCGTATTGTAATTAATGTACCGTGGGATATAGGCGCTCGGTGACAAGTCTGACATTCTCCAATGTCCATCGAGTCATCTTTTTGTGGACAGGACACGAGCTAGATCCTCTTCGGTTGCACTTGTACGAGATGACAAGTCAAAAAATCATGAGTCTTCATGAAAATCTTCTTACCTACTCGTTCTGCAGTAATACTTAATGAAATAAAAGTGAGGTACATGTACACTTCACGTTTGACAGGTCGGTATATAAATTCGAACTTGGGATAGTATAGTACGAAAGAGGAAATATATATCGATAAAAAGAAAAAATAATAATAAAGTAGTTACTACATTACTGTAATCCAATTCTATTGTATCCCTTATTTTTCTGCCGCGACTGATTGTTGATAGTGAATAAAAATTAAATTTATTAGCTGATCCATCCACTGTCAACAATCAAAGTCGTGGCAGAAAAATAAGGGATACAATGAAATTGGATTACAATAATGGAGTAACTACTTTATTACTATTTTTTCTTTATTTATATATTTCCTCTTTCGTATTATACTATCACAAGTTCAAATTTATATACCGACCTGTCAAGCGTGAAATGTACATGTATTTCACTTTTGTTTCATCTCTTCTTCGCCTCTGGTATAATCATTTACATCCCACAAAGCACGTTTTTGCAAGTAACTTTTCTGTAACATTCCTGCGATATTTTGCAATATTCGTGAATACTACCGTATGTTAGAAATATATATTTCTTGATAAATTCGCGAATGTTGCAAAATATCATAGAAACATTTCGGAATCATTACATCGAAAGATTTCCTCGATAAGATTGTACTTGTCAGAGCTGAATTATATGGGGTTTTTATACTTATTTTAGGAAGTCCCAGAAGAATACAGATGCAGCATCTATAATATAGATCTGTGCTAGAAAGAATAAGGAATAACCTTCGACGAGCATTCGGGCTGTGGCAACAGAGGTTAGAATCAGCAGATCATGGTAGGGAGGATATTGAAGGATGAACGCACGTCCATGCACTCGAGGCAGCAGATCTAACCTACCGAATAAATTAATGCAGCTGGTTCTTGGAACAACAAGTGGACGATCCCTCGTTCAAAAGAAACCCCCTCGGGTTCGCACATGATTTGGAGTCCTTCTGGGTGGAATTCAATAGCAGTACGTTTATTTCTGTAGCAAATTATAAATAACACAATTATATTCAGTATTTCACTATTTAAAATATACCCAACTTACTCTACATAGAAATTAAGAAACTATATTAATCTGATAATCTGAGTTAACTAATTCTATAGATAATAATGACAGAATTACTAAAAGTGATATATTTCATCTTTCGTATTATACTATCACACAAGTTCAAATTTATATACCGACCTGTTAAAAGTAAAGTGTACATGTACCTCACTTCTATTTCATATTTTCTTCAACTCTGTTGTAACGAACGTCAATGAGGAATCACTGATATCGATTAGGGTTCGAGGGTTATTCCTCATTCTTTCTAGGACAGAGCATCGATATTTTGCTGCACCTGTATTCCTCTGGGACTTCCTAAAATAATTATAAAAACCCTACATAATTCAGCCCTGACAAGTACAATCTTATCGAGTTGTACCTTATCGAGGAGATCTTTCGACGTAATGAGACTGAAACGTTTCTATGATGTTTCGCAACATTCTCAAATTTATCGAGAAATATATATTTCTAACATACGGTAGTGTTCACGATTATTGTAAAATATTGCAGAAATGGTACAGAAAAGTTATGATATTTTGTAATTTCTGTCGTTACACTAGAGGCGAAGAAGAGATGAAATAGAAGTGAGGTACATGTACACTTCACGTTTGACAGGTCGGTATATAAATTGGAACTTGTGATAGTATAATACGAAAGATGAAATATATCATTTTTAATAATTCTGTCATTAGAATTGGTTAACTCAGATTAATATAGTTTCTTAATTTCTACGTTGAGTAAGTTCGGTATATTTTAAATAGTGAAACTGCAAATGATTATGTTATTTACAATTTGTTACAGATGGTATGCGAACCCGAGGGGATTTCTTTCGAACAAGGGATCATCCACTTGTTGTTTCAAGAACCAGTTGCATTAGTTCATTCGGCGAGCTGGATCTGCTATCTCGAGTGCATGGACGTGTGCCACTTTAAATGGATATTTTGTAATTTCCATTGTTACATCAGAGGCGAAGAAGAGATGAAATAGAAGTGAGGAACTTGTAATAGTACGAAAGAGGAAATATATCGATAGAGAAAAAATAATGATAAAGTAATTACTTGATTGTGTGTTGTGATACAATTCCATTGCATCTCCTATTTTTCTCCCACGGCTTTGATTGTGACAGAGAAGAAAAGCCATCAATTCGTCTCGTGCTCGCATGACGCTGAAACAAAAAATAGAATTATCACAAAGATAATTGTCCTTCCATCGAAAGTGAGGTTAAAGCTGTCAGATGGCAATTAAACTTATCTGATGGTAATTCTTCTGAGATACTGCCGTCTCCTTTCCTGCTCTTTATGCACAGGCAACCAGAGAAACACAGCACTGCATCCGTTCACTATCCCGATTATCGAAAAAAAACAAACGATTATTAAACTATACGAAGCGTCTGTCACATTCACTACTATTGAGATTCATAACTCCGATTACACTGAATTTTTACATTTTATTAACAAGCGCGTCCGAGGATCGAAATAAACGCGAGGTTAATCGTTTCGCGAATGGAAATATTTTATTAATTTTGAAAAACAACTAAACATTCAAGGAATATATTCTCACACACTCTCACATACATTTGATGGCGTATGCGTGTGGCCGCATCTGTGTACACATTTCCGACCATGGCCGAATATCGCCGAAGACAGGCGGAATTTTTGTGAGATTTTGACATATATATATCGCCCGAGAAATCGGATTCTCGACTTTTAGGCGCAAGGGGCGTGGCTTCGCGTTGCTAAGGAAAAATCTCTGTTAATATGTAACTTACAACATTTACTCTGGTCTCTATCGATAGAGAATAGTCGATTTATATGGCGTAACTAAGCATAGTTTTGGTTATAACCGTATATTTATTGAGAAAATTCGATGTAAAAATTGAGGGGTGCAGGGGGCAGACATTTGTGGTGTAAAGAGACACGGGTGCTCGCGACATCAGCGCTGTCGTGTCTGAGCGCGGAACTACTTGAATGAACATGCCGCGAGACACTACCGTGTCTCTTGATTAAACTTAATTGTCGTCCGTCCCGACTCGAGTTACATACTTATGACCCGAAAATTATGCCTCTTCGGAACTCGATCCGAGTCTCTCGATCGCTTTGAATTCTGAAATTTCATATGCGCATCCCTTCGCGATGCGCGGACGCGTTACTTTTCGTATTTACACCGCGTTTAATTAGATTTCGGAGCCCCCGGGAAATCTTTCTCGTCTACTGTCGCCGTACGACGTCGAATCTCGAACAGGTTCTCTTCGTGGCAGGGTTTCTCACGGTCCAGACCGGACAACTAGTCCAAAGTGGTCGACCGGAACTTCCTAAGAAGCAAAAAACTCGATCCGAGATTAAATACACCTCGAGGGGTGACTCGTGAATCCGTTACGCAACGGGTTTCTTTTTTATCTCTACGCGCCCCGACTAGTCATCATCCCGTATATCGTATCCGTTTTCTCGTTCGATACTACCGGTTCCGGATGTCGGTTCGGGTCGAACGGCATCTTGATGAAACGATACTCAGTGGTCAAGGAACTTTAGAGAGAGAGATAACTTTAGAGGAAGGTTTAGAGTTCCTGCCCAATGTCCAGAGAATCTCGTGCATTTTCGAAAAGTCAGAGGAAGCTGAACAATTTTCTGGAATTATTACGTATTATGCATTTCTATTTTTTTCAATCTATAATAATCATATTACCAAAAATATTTATTTAAGTCAGTTAAACGTGTTTTTGAATACACTGAGAAAAAATCGTTTGATTTAACTAAATTTTGAGGTTACGGGCGGCCAACTAAATATATAAAATTTGAACAAATATTCAATTGAAGCAGCTAAATGTTTAGTTACTTTCACTAAATTTTAACTTTAACTATAATACGTATTTATTGAGCTAACTATATAATTAGTTGGCCATCCATAGCCTCAAAATTTAATTAAATTGAATTAATTTTTTCTATGTGTATTCCTGAGAGCACATTCATTCGATTAAAATGAATATTTTATTTGGATCAAATCGGTATTCATTCGAATCGAATAAATATGCTCTAAGGAGTATCCAAAAATACGTTTATTTTCACTAAGCAAATTTGTATCTTAGTGTACATATCCAGAATGATTAGAGAGGATTTGTATATTCAGTTTTAATGAACTGGTGAAGCCAAGAAATTTGAATTTCATTTCGCAGATGCTCCGAAAAATATGAATTTTCAACGATTAAGTTCTCGATTTCCCCCGATAATCGGGAACTTGTCATCCGATATAATTCACTGGTTCGTGAATATAAAACGGGACATGGTTTTCCATCACTTTCGAGTGGCCAATGAAAAAACGTCATCGAGAATTGTAATTCGTTTTTTTTTGTTATCGATTTAATTGGCGACTCTAGAAGCGCGCAGGTACGAATTAGTTCGAGGTGCGAAGCCGCACTCGTTGTCGCGCGAACTGGTTAACGAGTCACAAACCCCGGGGTCCCAAACCAGAATTCACCTGACGCTCTTTCGACGGATAACGAAGGGTCCTGTACCGGAATGCACCTAGCTTGGCGCACGTCAAATTGTACGAAGATTTCAAAGGGAGGACTATTTTAACCCACTCACAATAGGAAAGGAACCTGTAGAGGATCGCGGTTAACAAATTCAATTCCTTTCAATGTATTCAGGGGACTTGTATTCGAACGTCGCTTTCATTTCACTCTTTCTTATACCTATTGAATAGTTAGTGATTAACAGAGTGTTATCATGGAGAAAGTAATCACGTCATACCTCGATACAAATAAAAAACAGGAGAGACTCAGGGGCTATTCATAAATTATGTAAGCCAATTTTGAGGAGTCACACCCTCCCCCTTCCTCTATATAAGATTCAGTAAGATTTCTCCTCTCCACCCCTTTCTCCATATTATATTACCTACATAAAGAAATTGAATTTATCAAACTCAATATAAAAACGATTGTGTGGTTTATTTTCAGACCAATTTCAGTTACTTGCTCAAAATGCATGGCATCATTTTTCGGAATCTCGCAATGCTATCGAAAAACTATTGATTCTTTTTCAACACTTAAATGAAGTTAATTCTTTTTCAATGTATATGTAAGGAATAAAGGAACAATTCCTGTAATATTACTCATGTAAAATTGATTTTCTCCCATCCCTTCCCCTAGCGGAAGTTACCATAGAGATTTGTATGGACCGCTCCTTCCCTTAGCCGCCTTACGTAATTCGTCGACAGCCCCTAAGTATCTTGTTTTCCTACCATTTAAAGTAGGTGTATAATTTTTTAAAAATCCTATAATATGCTTAGATTATTTATAAACTTAAACTACGTCCCAAAAGTGTGATACTTTCGGAATCGTAGTCTATTTTGTAGCTGGTACAAGTATAATAGTTAATACACGACGTTCCCACGAACCCTCCATTATTCTAGATGGACTCCGCGTACGACTTAGGCCCAATACAGTCGGTACGATACGACATCAACACGACACCCGAGCAACATGTCGCTCGAATGTCGCCGCCATATATTGAAATGCAAGTATTCACACGAGGCGATACGACATGGAAGAAGTTTCTTTTTGAATAGAATACGAAATAATTCTAAAAAGTTTAAAAATTCAACGATATACCGCTATTATAAAATAATAAATGATATAAAGGAAAGCAGTGGGGTGTATGGAAACAGCTGGGCGAATAGGAACAGCCTGTTTCTATTGACCCTAAATTATTTCCGAAAGTGAGTTTATCACACCAAAAAATATAAAGTTTTGCACAACTTTAATTTGTCGCCTTTTACCAGCTGGTGGATATCGGCCATATTACAGCAGAATTGACAACCTAAACCGCAAAATGTCGCTGGCCATGTGTTACGAACCTATCAATAAGGAACATCTCGTCTACCGAAGACCGCCAAATTCAAGTTGATGCTCTAGAGGATTTATTGAATTATGTTCCGAGTTTTTGTTTCTATTGACCCTTAAGTTTCTATCTACCCCGTTCTATAGTACCCAATATTTTCTTCTCCTTCTTCTTCTCCGATTTCGCAAATATAAATAAACAAGCATGTCCTCTTCTTCTTCACTAGATAGAAAGTCGTCTCCACTGCTGGACATCTCTAGATAAACTGGCTACAGTGGCAATTTGGTTTTGTATCGCCTCGTATGAATACAAACGCACGTCGGTGACATTTGAGCGACATGTTTCTCAGGTGTCGTGTTGATGTGTCGCTCCGTCTGTATTGGGTCTTATAGGAGCACGCGTGCGCGCGGGGCGCGTCCAAGCTGATGGAATCCTCCGTTGTTATACAAGTCGATATCTCCGATGGCGTCTTTGTGGCCGAGTGAGCTGACGCCGGTGTGAATGACTTGAACGTAAGCGGCGTCATCCTTGTCGATCCGCTCGGCAGACCCGGCGAAGTGGAACGACGGCAGAGACGGATTCAACCCTGTCAGAAGGGGTGTATACGCGTAACTCGTTGTATAGGTAACGGCGATATCGGAATACGTGGCATTCGCTTTGTCGCTATGTAGATTGGTTCTACTTATAAAGAAAACGCGGAAGAGTTGTGACAAAACGTAATCAATGGCGAAATCTGATTTGCTATCGCTAATCGTCTGTCTTCGTCAATTTATCGTCAATCCATCGTCCCGCTTAGTTTCTTCGGCATCGATATCCAAATCATTAAGCATTATTTCGCTTCATAACAACACATATATTTTCTTATCGCTTATTGTTAGTTAATCTTGTTATCGACCGTAAATATCGCGTAGTATGTCCCTTATTATTCAATGCGATGGTATCTTGGATTTGGAGATATTCGGGCCGAGCTACGGCCGAGTCAATGATAACGAATTTGTCGATATTGCTTCCTGGTTGGGCTTCTTTATGGCATGTATATGCACCGAGAAAAGTTACGCGATTAAAATGACAAGACGCATCTGATTAAACGATTTTAGTTATTCTAACAAAAATATTAGTAAGTTGAATTAAATATGGAAAATGGTCAGTTTAACCAAACAGATAGAGGACACATGTTTCTTCAAATGGTTTGGATATAGTCTCTAAGATTTTGATTAAATTCGGTTTTTAAGCAATTTTTTATCGTAGATTCGAAAAATGTGTTCTAATTTTTTATTTTCGGTCTTATTTGGGCTGGAAAACGTCACCTAAGAATGCAGCTACGTCATCGTACTATGAGTCTATCTCTCTCGCACTCGTTATTTAGCATAAGTGCTCTGGCGTTTCGATGACGTCACGATGTTGTAGAGAGAAACACATTAATAACTTTATGAATGATTATTTTTTCGGATATTTTTTTTCGTGTGATATTGTACCTATATGTATGCGATTATAAATTAAGTTTAAAAATATGGATATTTTTTTATTTAAAGACTGAATTTACCAGGTTATTTTTCTCAGTGCGCGAGTCCCTTTTTCGATGTATCTTACGAAACCTGCGTCTCCCTTTGAAGTCCCTTTTCTTATATACTGCTCATTTTCGGATCAGGACCCTCCTTTTAAGTGGCTTTGCATAGTTTCTCGTTTGGGACCCTTACGTCGCGTTCTTCTACAGGTGAGTCTCCATTCAGGACCCTAGTTAGCGCGACTGTTTCGAATGTATTAGAGACCCTCATACTGCACGAGAATTTACAGGTGTATTCTAATCTGGGAAGACCATTTGAAAAATATCTTTTTGGACGTACGTCCTAGTTTGTTGAACCGGTCAAGTGAGAATATCAGCTCTATTCCTGTTCGAAACTGACCCTCGTTAGTTGAACGCAAGGTGTTCTTCAGTTTGTACTCTGCATGCTATTCTGATCAAACTCGACCACAATTATCTCGTTACTTGTGAACTTTTCGGGGAAGTTGATCTAAGACTTTGTTGAAAATCAGACTTCGATGGACAAAAAAGGACTATACCAACATGCGAAAAAAGTCGATAGGTAACAAGATAATTGCTGTCGAAGAGAATTGATGTAATAGGTACCGCAGAACGGGGTTAATAGAAACACTTTTGGTAGTTTGCGTCTCCGGTGCAAGAAAACGGTTAAGCTTTCTTTAAGTTAAAAATAGGGAAAAGTTCGGTCGACACTAATAGATGACGATGCATATATCGTTTTTGCAAAAATCGACCATTTTGACAGAACAAAAAAATAAAAACTTGCTGTTTCTTTTCGCCCCATAATGTGGGATGAACAGAAACACTGGTTTTTTTTTTTCTTCATTTAGAGGTGTTTGACCACCTTGTTCCTTTAGATGCGGATTTTTGATATGGCGATATAGAACGGAATAATGTATTTGATATTTTTTACTAGCTGCTCTGTAAGACATTCCGTTGGAAATGTCCCTTAAAGCCTTATTCTTATGTCCCTTATGGAAAGATGGAAGAGGAAGAATAAAGAAAAGAAAGTGGGAATGGAAAATAGTAGAAGAGGTTACCGAGTTTAAATATTTAGGCTACACTTTTAAGGGCCGGTTGTATAAACGCGGTGAACTGTAGTTCAGCTTGAACTGTGGATCCAGCGTCGTTTTGGTATATTTTGTGTGACACAAAATATACCAAAACGACACTCGATCCACAGTTCAAGCCGAACTACGGTTCATCGCGTTTATACAACCGGCCCTAAGAGTAGCAGTGGAAACAAAGGACATCTGGACGAGCTAGCTAGGAAGGGAAATTTTCAGTGACATTTTAGTGACTGGTGACATGTCTAGTGACTTTTTAGTATCTTTGGTGTAATTTTTAGTGACCTTTTAGTGATTTTGGTCACTAAAAATGATACCAGTCACTAAAAGGTCACTAAAAATTTCACTAAAATGTCACCAAAATCATTAAAAGGTCACTAAAGTCACTAAAAGGTTACTAAAAAGTTACAGAAGTCACCAAATTCACTAATTCAATTTCAATTCACCATCGATAAAACAGTCTTAATAGCGGTCCCACAGTCGGTCTGTAAGACCGACCTTAAAGCTTAAAGCAATCTTAAGTCACTTGATACATTCCATTGGAAATGTCCCTTAAAGTCTTATCCATCGTTTCCTGTGAAAGTGATAAAGATAAGTCTTACTTCGTGGGTCATGGTGGTAAGTTCGGGAAACTTTACTGCAAGGAAGAAGTTTCTTTTTGAATAGAATACAAAATAATTCTAAAAAGTTTTAAAATTCAACGATATACTGCTATTATAAAATAATATATGATATAAAGGAAAGCAGTGGGGTGTATGGAAACAGCTAGGCGAATAGAAACAGCCTGTTTCTATTGACCCTAAATTATTTCCAAAATTGAGTTTATCAACAAGAAAATTATCTCTTGAAAACCTATTTAGAATTTTGGTGAGTGACTATGCTAACACGGTATACTAAGGTACTTCTCAGCCAAATATGAATCAACCTACCTGTCTTTTTCACACCAAAAAATATAAAGTTTTGCACTACTTTAATTTGTCGCCTTGTTGTTGGTGGTGGATATCGGCCATATTACAGCAGAATTGACAACCTAAACCGCAAAATGTCGCTGGTCGTGTACGAGTATTACGAACCTATCAATGAGGAACATCTCGTTTACCGAAGATCGCCAAATTCAAATTGATGCTCTCTAGAGGATTTATTGAATTACGTTCCAAGTTTTTGTTTCTATTGACCCTTAAGTGTCTATCTTCCCCGTTCTACGGTATCACTTTACCCTATGAAATGTTCAAATCTGGTTCGGCCGGTGTATGTCCACCATGAGGAAGGTCATGAAATAATTAAAAGATGATTTTTGTCTAATCGAAGTAAGTCTTCTAACGATCTGTTGAAGTCTTTCAATCATAAGTCTTTATGAATAGATGATATTGCAAATAATTGAAGTACCTCAACTTTATTCATTACTATTTCATTTATGAGTACCTTCTCGAATGTATCATATTAATCACGGAGAATATAATACACGTACAGAGTACCTGTTCGTATAAACATGGGTATTTTTCAATGACAGTCTTATTCGACGCAAATATTAAAACTTTTATTATTACGTTATGGAACCACTGATTACATTACGCTATTGAATAAATAATTGTCGACTTTGAAAAGTCTTTCTCAAAATCATTTTCGGTTACAAGATCGTAGAATGGCATGATCTACATACATATGTCTGTATGTTATTATAACAAGTGCGACGCTCAGATCTACCTTTAATTAACTGCAGCTTTGGCGTAGGGAGGCTCATCGTTAGTTCTTAAGAAATAAGTACCGTTAGCACTGGAATCCAATACGACGCCGCCCATACGAGCCACATCGTTATCACTGCAGAGACCCTTTTTAAATTCCGCGTAGCTCTGACAATAAGTTCCGTAAAATCCTACAGAGGTGACGATGGATTCCGCAAAGTATTCGAAAGCGCGAGAGTGGGCGCATGAACTCGTCAGATCGTTGGTGCAGCCGGGTTGTTTGTGGCCTCCGTTAGGGTAGAAATCGGCATCGCCGATGGCTACCTCGAAGCCCAATAGTCCCGCATTTGTATGGATGATTTGAACGATGATAGCGTCGTTCTGAGAGATTCTGGAGCCAGGTTCGCTCGTGGCAAAGAGAGGCAGAGCGGGGTCCAGACCTAACGGAGAAAAAGGAATGACGACGTCCAACTGACTGGAAGCATACGCTCGAGAAAAGTATTAATTGACTTGTAATCGCAATGGAATATACAGGGTGTTCGAAAAAAACACCGACACAGAAATAGGGGTGATAGGTTACGTCATTACAAGTATTTTGATATAAGGGACCTATACCCGCAAGAGCGCCCCCTTCTAGAGATATCAACTTTTCAAGTTTATAACGACCGAGGTTGATCAAAGTAGAATAATAAGAAACGTATCAAGATGGTAACGAATATTTAATTTTACGAGATACAAAAACAATGTACTACAGCAAATGCTCAAAATGACGGCCACCCATGTCCATACAACATCGGAAACGATTCTGGATAGATGTGCCACTGCGCAAACTGCTTGCGGAAAGGATATCCGCTTGGCTCAAGTCCTTGTACTTTTCGAAGACGATGCGGATACAAGGAGTTTTCATTTGTTTTTCAATTGTACAGGTAGACAAAAAACTCAATATTATTCTACTTTGATCAACCTCGGTCATTATAAACTTGAAAAGTTGATATCTCCAGGAGGGGGCGCGCGCTTGCGGGTATAGGTCCCTTATATCAAAATACTTGTAATGACGTAACCTATCACCCCTATTTCTGTGTCGGTGTTTTTTCCGAACACCCTGTATATTGATTGGCTGATAAGTATAGTGTTATTTTTTTAAGTTTAAAGTGCGCGAAAAAAGAAAAACGTTTTGACGTAATATCATACGACTATGTTATTTTAAAGATTAATTTATGCTCTAATAGATAGTACGTTTGGTTTTTTTATTTGGTTTCATTTTTATTATTTTCGAATCTTTAAAGTGAAATGTTATGTAGACAAAAATGAAAATTTTCGATACTTTCTTTCAATCGAGTTTAATCGAGGTGCTAAAGCTACCGAAGCTGCTCGCAAGATTTGCGAATTGATGAAGAAGATGATATGCCCATTAGGACAACACAAAACTGGACGAAAAAATGCTTATTTTGGTTCACTTGACATTTTATTTTAATGATTTGAAAATTAATTAAAATTAAATCAATGTGTAAAAGCCAAATACACTATCTTGTAGAGCATGAATTACTTTTTTAAATAACATGTAACATTGCGCTAAAACATTTTCTTTTCTGCGTGCACTTTTAATTTGAAAAGAAAACGCCAATTCTTATCAGCCAACTTAATACTTTTGGCAAATAGAAATGTATTTATACGGGGAAGAAATGGAATCTCCTCAAATACATTTTCTGCGAGTGTCACATCGAAATGAAAAGCGCGAAACATATTTAGTTACGCCGAATTCATTTCTTGTCCGATATAAAAAAATTCTAATTGCCTTGAACAAAGTTTCCAACAGGTTCACGTTCGGATAAGATATTTGTCGGCGTGGATCGACTGAAATTAGATCGGAGTTAAATGAGAACTCGCGCGAGCAGTGGAAAACCACTCCTTCAACTTCAATTTGAATCCAGTTCGAGATTAGATTCCGCCTTGAGGCTTACCAACGATGAGTCCAATACTGTTGATGGATTGATACCCGGCGATTCCCATGACATGAACACCAAGAGAGTGACCCACCAGGGTGACACCGAATGTGTCCATTCCCTGCTCTTCGAGAAAGTCAATCATAGCCGCCACGAAAATGCCGACGATCTTGACGCGACTACTGGCCCAAATGTAGGGCCTCTTTGTGATCGTACTCCAGTCCACAAGGATCACGTTGAAGTCTCCGTTTGATATATAAGCTGCGTGAATGGATATGTTTTTGATTTTGTTTTTCACTCAAAATTTAACAACTCTTCGTGTTTATTTTCTCGTGTCTCGCTCTGACCTTCGCGAACAAGGGTGCACGAAGTGCTGTTGGAGGAAGCGATCCATCCATGAGTAATGAAATTGGTTGGTTTGTTGACGTCGAAATTGCTACTGGCTAAAGTCTCTTTATCGTCGATGTAGAGTTGCTGAGAACTTGTCGGGTTTTTTCGAGTGTAGAGAAAGAAGTTGACGCTTTCCGATAGATCCTCCAAGGTATCCAGCAGGGTTTCCGTCGGTAGACTTTCTTCCGCATTGAATTGGATTGCGTTTCCCTCGTCATCCAAGAATCTCACTAAGTTCACTTCATTGATTCCATTGCGTTTTACGAGATCTTCGTCGCCGTCGATGAGGTTTTTATCATTGTTGATAGCGACACGATCGATGGTAGATCGGGAAGTAACTATAATTTATTTATAACGATATTTATTGGTTTAATCAATTGTTTCAGAGAGTCACGTGAAATTTAATATTAATTGGTGGGTAAATGTGAATTCGATCTTCTGATAAAAACAAATATTCATATTTTTAAATTCAATTTGTAATCTGCATACATATTTAATTTCGCGTGAAAAAGAAATTTTCGAAAAAATAATGATTTGTAAAGTTATAGGTAAGCGCATTTCTTTCTACGTTTTGAGGTCGTCAAAACGTAAGAGAGATGCGCTTATGCCAAGCAACGAGTACGAGAAAGATAAGCTTATAGAGCACGACGACGTAGCTGCACTTTTAATTATTGTCGTTTTCCAGCTTAAATAAGGGCGAAAATAAAAATTGAAACTACGGGGTAATTAATTTTGTCTAAATTTATTGAATTTGCAATTTAAAAAATTTGGGAGGAAACTAAATTATCGAGTGGGTGACAATAATTACCAACGGTAACGAGTACCAGCGAAAAACCAAGCAATACAAAGATCTCCATGTTTGTTATCCACTCAAAGACTGCAGAATGGACAATGAAGTACGTCGCTTATAAAGTGATTAATTATCTGAAAGTCATGATCATTATCGGAGACGCGTCGGAGACGATGGCGAGAGGCGTACGACGAAAGGGGGTGAAATCACGACCTGCAAATCCATCAATAAAGTCACATCCGAGCGTATCGTTATCATCACGTCTACGTTCTATTATGTATAATACAATGTGTTTTGCTCCGGACAGGGAAGGTGCATTGATCATGATAAGTCGTCATGCGAATAATAATGATTACTCAGAGGAACGAATTAATACTCTCTTTCTTTATATATCTCAAGTACAAATGGAGACTTGTTGTTTATACTATTCATCAACGAGCAGGCATTTTCTACTTCGATCGGAATTATGTCGCTATATACAGTGCTATCTCCCTAACTTTATCACTTTGCAACTTTAGTATTCATCAATGAGCATTTGTACTTTGATCGGGATTATTTCGTTATATAGTGCTGTTATTATCAGTGTAACTTTTACTTCCCCTGAACGTTCGACCGATGAGCGCCGGGAAATCTTTCCCCCACTAATTTCTCTGCGCATTTATACGCGATAGACGCTCTTTCTCTTTCTCTCTCTCTGTAAAGTAAGCACTCTGTAAACCCCGAGCACGAAAAGTTAGGGAGACAGCACTGTACGTGCACTTTTGGTCGAAACTTATATAGCATTTTCTCGAGTCATATTTCGATCTAGAAAAAGTTCTCTACAAATATTTATCAACGACTTGTAGGTAACGAGAAAATCATAGTTGAAGTGGATATCACTTCGACTCACGTTCATTCTCACATGCATGAAATTTATTTGCACGCATTACTCTTAAACATCAAGAAGTACAAAATATTAGAAAAGTTATGATTGTACGTGGGTTATATTTACAGGAACACATACATATTATGTATATAAAAAATCTGTACAAGTATTCACCAGCAAGCTAAGTATTTCGTTACTAAAATCGCTCGCTGCGTTAAGAGTCACGCACGACAGCTTCGACGGAATCGTTTTCGAATTTAAATCCCCACCAGCCGATAAATCGACGCGATCAATGAACGAAATACCGCATATAGCTTTTTCCTCTATTTTTTTTTACGAAAGTACATTGGCTCCTAATGTCCCCTCGCGAAAGGAGACTTCTTGTTGGTCCTCAAGTAGTAAGAACCACTGGCGGAGGTGTCCAGGTCGATGCCTCCCATAACAGCGGTACTACCACCATTGCAAAGTCCCATGCGATACCAGATGTAGCTTCTGCAGGAGTTGCCGTAGAAATTCTTGGGATTGGCGAGGGACTCGGCGAAGTAAGAGTAAGAGCGAGAATGCGAGCAAGTGCCGCCAAAGTCGATCTTGCAGCCGCGTTGCCTCGATCCACCGTTTGGATAGAAATCGGCATCCCCGATGGCCGTCTTGAAACCCAACAGTCCGCCGTTGGTGTGAATGATCTCGACGAATTCGCCGTCTCCCTGAGAGATGCGGGAGCCGGGC
This sequence comes from Xiphydria camelus, assembly GCA_963678675.1. Taxonomy (NCBI): domain Eukaryota; kingdom Metazoa; phylum Arthropoda; class Insecta; order Hymenoptera; family Xiphydriidae; genus Xiphydria; species Xiphydria camelus. The sequence goes on along the minus strand of OY783199.1, from coordinate 19,573,729 downwards.
TTGGCCAACAGGAATAGGGGCAGAGCAGGGTCCATTCCTGTAGGGAAGGAAATGCGTGTGACCGATATATTAGTGTAGTCAAAAATAAGGACTATTATACCCATGCCACAAATCCTATTTTCTCTACTACTTGTAGTCAAAAGTTCGTGTTTTTATGCGTACAGCTGTGTCCAAAAAGAAATTGAAAACTCGAGATTTACTCATGAGCGAGCATTTTTAAAGCCGTAGAGCCTTTAAAAATTGACAAAACAGAGTGTGCACATGTATGCGATTTTTTTTGGACATTTTCGCAAGAAGTAGCTTCTATTTGTTATCTCGGAGGCATGAAAATACAAATTTTTGACGTAAGTACCTAGGAGAGAAAAGGCTTGGGGACACCCGTTTCTCTTCAGGGATATTCAAGATATTCTGAGAGGAATTATATAAAATTTAAAGAGACGTCACGTGTTACTTATAAAGGTTTTTACCGACAATACAATAGAATTATCAGAACGATTTTGATCGAGTTCGGTAAATCGATAGATACAAGTGTTAGAACCCTTCAGTTGAATTTTTACGATGATTCTCACAATGTTGTATAAGAAATATAAAATCAATATAATGTAGGTGAGAAATTATCACAACATTTTAACTAAAATATCCTAACACTTATATTTTTCGATCCAGGAATAAAAGATATTAATCCTTCAATTCGAAGGCGAGCTCAAAGCGGACACTTCGTCCGCCCCAAATTAATTTCTCTTTAATGTAAATAATTACCTATTCACCATAAACGAATTTTCCAAGATCGCGAGATCATTTTCTCAACTCACCCACAATACGTGCAACGGTATTGGTCGCATAGTAACCGGTCAGCCCTGCGATATGAGCACCGAGAGAGTGACCAACCACAGTGGTGCGTGATAGATCCATGCCCTGCTTCTCCAGGAAGTCGACCATGAGCGCCACTCGAGTACCGATCATCTTGACACGGTTACTGGCCCAGAGGTAGGGTCTGAAGGAAATTTTGCTCCAATCGACGGCGATCACATTGTAGTCGTAGTTTTTCAGGTACGCTGCAAATGCGCAAAATCGTCTGTTTAGTTCGATCGATTGGTCACACTGTTATTTTTCGCTCCTTGAAATTGTTATCCAACCATTTCGAGGTTTGGTGCAGGCGGCACTCTTGTGGGAATTGATCCATCCGTGAATCAGGAAGACGGTTGGTTTACTGGCATTAAAGTTGCTGTTGGCCAAAGCTTGTTCATCGTTAACGAAGAGTTCTTGATGGTCGTTAGGGTTGTCTACGGTGTAGAGGTAGAAAAAGACGCGTTCGTGGATCGCGCTCCTTGTCTCTTCGAGCGACTCGCTGGGATCGTCCTCCTCCAGGTTAACCTGAACCAATTCGCCCTCGTCGTTCAAGAACCAGATTCCGTCCGCGTCCGACACGAAGTCGTAAGAAGCAAAATCGTCGTCATCGTCGTACACGTCGTCGTCGTCTTCGTCGATGTACTCCGGCTGTAACAGCGTCGAACGCGATTCGACTGCAATCCAAATAATTTTTTATTCGAAAATGTTGTCGCGGTATTTTCATGCCGATCTTCGAACTCATTCGTAAAATCATTATTAGCCTTCCTTCATTTTTACATCGAGAAACAATTTATTAATAGTTAATAAATGTAATTTGAAATACGGCGATATAAATATTTTGTCACGCAGAGAAAAAGAATTAGTTGGATCTACTGATAATTACTTGCGGGGTCACAAGTAGTTATTTATTTACATAAATTTGATCTTTCATATTAATTTGATATTTATTCCGCAATTAAATATCGCAATTGTTATCGAATATTAACTTGATTCAATAAAATGTTTATTTCACCATATTCAAACAAATATTTATTAACTATAAATAAACTATTTTCTCGGTGTATCTCCGTAAACGCAAATACATACCGGTTACTACGGACACCAACAGAAATCCGGCTAGGAGGAGGATTACCTTCATGTTTCAATTAGGACTGTCGCAAGAAGTCGGGGTTTCCACTTTATAAAGTGGCGAACTATCGCAAAATCGTCAGATGAGAAATTAATTAACTCGACCGGTAGTCGCAATCGCAACGATAAGTACTTGTCGAATGTTGCAATCGCGATCGGGATCTAATCTCTCGCGGGTGATATTGTTCTATTATGTTTTTTCCTTCTCGAACTTACTTTGATTGATCGATTTATTTATTTATTTATATTTATCGGTATACTCGGATATCTAATTCTTTTGTGGATAATCAGAGTGGATGAATAAGCAAAGCTGTATGAAAGCGATTCATGAAGACAAGCTTAATGGAAGTTAAAAATGTCAATTATCTCACAATTAATTCAACCCTCTAGGGGTTACTCAGGGTGTGTGCCCGCAGTAGGCCTCTATCTTTACGGATTTACCGCTACTTAAGGGGACTGGCATATAAAGAGATTGCACTGCACAGAGAAAAAAATAGCAGATTTGACTAAATTGGCGGTTACGGGCAGGGAAACGCCGACCAAATTATTTAAATTAAATATTGTAACTTGGTTATGATGATTAAAAACTGTTTGACGAAAACAAGCTATAATCATTTTTAGCAAATTATTAGTCTAAGTAATTAGATCTACGTTCCCCGCCCGTGACCGCTAATTTAGTCAAACCTGCTACATTTTTTTCTCAGTATGAGAAAAATCATTAAAACGACAAAATGCATTTTGGACAAATGAGTTTAGTGATTCTAATCAAAATACTAGTAAGAGGAACCGAATATTTAGTCATTCTAACTATTAGGTGTACAGCTTTGCTTCCGCCGTTTTTCCGAAGTTCGGCTTTATTGTAAGAAATTGGTTATACATTTATGATTCAAAGTATTGTTCATCGCTGGCCATTACTTTCTCCTATCTTTCGGGCAACGTACGAATCTCGCGTTGAAAAAACTGGTCATCTTTTGAAGTGATCCACGAATCGAAAACGGCGGAAGGCAAGATATACACCCAATACATGTTTAATTAATGTAACTACATGTCGTTATTTTAATCAGAAAATGGTCAGTCAAACCAAACAGATGGAGGATTCATATTTCACCAAACGGTTTCGTTATACTCTTCAGGATTTCGGTTAAATTGACCAGGGTTTTTTTCTCAGTGTGCCCTCACCGGGTTAAGGACTAATATTATAAGTAATACACTGTAAAAAATTCTGCGGTGTGGACCTATATAGTCCATTGTTGGTATTAGACGATAATGGCATCAGAATGAATAACACCAGATGTGGTATATATAGGTCCATACCGGTGAAATGGTGTTAAAAAGTAACACCACTTTTTTTACTGTGTAGTAGTACAACAATAATAGCTACAAATTAGGCATCTTTCCGACACGATTACAAGCACTTGGGGTGTTGCGAGCTCTTCCAGGAAAGTTACCCTCGCTGCGCCCTTCTTTCGACCGCCAACCCCCGTCGACGGGTTTTGCTCGAGGCCGTACAAATTTAATCGCGAACCAGTTTAGCTCGCGCCGCCGTGGCCGGCTTCCTTCCGAAAAGCGACGAGTGCCCGAAAACAGTCGCGGCTACCAATTCTCCGGAACGCCGATGCGAAGAGGGGAGTATTTCATGAATATCGGGGCAAAAAGTCGTCACACTTGTTGCCTCGACTCGGCACGGCTTTTTTCTCTCCCTTTTTCCGCGATTTTTTTCTCTTGTTCGGAAAAAAATACGTCGCAATTCTTTCTCCTCCCTCCGGAGTCATCATAAACGCGACGGAAAATTACGCGGGCACGAGCTAAGACTACACGTCGGGGGTGCAGGCGCTTGCGTGAAGCTCGAAAATGAGGGGATTGCCAGGGGGTCTGGGGTAAGGTTTGGGGTTGGATTTGGGTGGTTAGGGGGTGGTGGGAGCGAGGGCGCCTGCAGTGACTAGCCTCCATCGATTTACCGTGCGCCGCCATCTTGCCACCCTACGCTCGGGGATGACTACCCCTCCGCCCCCGAGGCAGTGGACATTTTGAAAAATGATTTCGAGAATCCCGTCTCTCTCTCTCTCTCTCTCTCTCTCTCTCTCTCTCTCTCTCTCTCTCTCTCTCTCTCTCTCTCTCTCTCTTTCTCCCGGCAAAAAATACTTGTTACTCTGTTAAAAAAATAAGCCGCCCTCGAGAAGATTCTTTCAGTCTCCGTTGCGCACTGGGAAAGTGGAAAAAAAGTAAAGGAATTACGTGTCGAAATAACGACTTCCGTACGGTACGAGCTGCGCGGGCTGCAGGTACGCAATGCAATCGCATCTGGCAATTGCACCACGAGGAGAACGATGCGGGAATTCCAGACTCTACCGGTCGTACGGGGTCGATTGCTTTTCCATTAACCTTAAGAATTCTCCGACCGAGAATCGAGAAAAAAGGGACGAAAGAAATCAATCGTTCTTCCCTTGTAAATATTCGATGAACCGAACCGCAGCTCGAGCGCGTTCAATTTTAATCCGCGCCTCCGGTGCGGCATGTGCATTTTTTCCCTCTGGCACGGATTAGGTACTATACTGCGATGAAAATGTATTTCTTATAGGGTATCGGTATACACGGAGAAAAATGATGTTTCAAGATGTAACAATCAATCCTAGAGATAATGGAAAAAAAACTCCAATTACACTGATAATAATAATTAGGTTAAAATGACAAAACACATATGTAATAGTTAAACACGCTTAGTTATTGTAACTAAAATATTGGTCAGTTGAATCAAATATTTAGTTATTTTAACCAAACGTTTAGTTGTTTTAACCAATAAGTGATCAATTTAATCAAACAAATGGAGAGGATCCATATTTCACTAAACGATTTGGTCACATTCTTTAGAATTTTGGTTAGATTGATTAAGATATTTTTTTCAGTGTAACAAATCTAGTGATAGTGCAGTTTTTAATTCGGTTAAATACTATACTGTATAAAATTTACTTCTGTGAGCCATAAATCTGTGGTAATAAGTCAAAACCCGATATGTCAAAAAAAAAGCAATTTTTTGTTTTTAATGTCAATATGTACAGTCAGCAATGAAAAATATGATGGCAAAACCCGATATGGCTCCAAATCACCTACAACTTGTAGGTTAACAAAATAATATTCCGATTACGCTCTACGCCCATTCAATTGGTCGGTGGTTTAAAGCGTCTTCTGAAAAATCAACTTTCTTGACATATCGGGTTTTAACTTAGAGAGTACCACAGAAATATAAGTCCTATAGAGAATATACCTAGTATTTAATCAAATTCTTAACTATATCACTGAATTTCTTACTTGGAGTTTTTCCCCATACTTTCTAGGACTGATTGCTACGTTTCGAAACATCATTTTTCTCGGTGCATGTACACGGAAAGACTGATATCTGTAAATTTTACTGTATTTACACTAAAAGAGGTACACATGAGGGCTTTTGGATGTTTTTACAGTGCACGATATAGTAATTTTTCTTTCGAAAACATTAAATCATGAGAGTTTACAATTACAATTACATTACAATTTATTAGTTTCTACGGAAAAATTGTTCTCCAGCACTGTAAGAATATTCTAAAACTTTTATGAGTATTTCATTTAAAATCTTTTTCTTTTTTTTTATTTATTTTTAATATAAATACAGTAAAATTGGTTGTTATCAGTTTTTTCCGTGTACGTACTACTTTTATCTCTACACCTGAAATACCTCGGGTGACGTATTTCCATATCGAAAGACGATACGCGAACATTCCTCTGCGATATTTCCGCCTTATCAACCCGAAGAAATCAATCGCGACTTCGGTTATCGCTCTTTCATTTATATACACAGTTGGAAATATTGTGTTCGAATCGGTCCGCTCATTTTTGCACGTAAAAATCAACCGATTCCTCGTGTTGATGCAACGTTTATTTCAGTATTAAAATTAACGCAAAATATACTAAAATCAACGCAAAGAATGTCAAATTAACGCAGAAAATTCGTTAATTTCAACATACAAAAATAGCCGGACTGCTTCCAACGCAAAATTTCCAACCGAGTAGCTGGCCGAACGATAAACAGAAGAAATCGACTAACGCGTCCGACATACGATACGCCCCGGAAATACCATCAAGCGGCGGAGCATTCGCGCTTTCGGTAGCCTAATCCGCGCATATACCCACGATTCGTGTACGCCCGTATACGTATAGCGGCGAGATTGATAAGGGTGCTCGCGCGAGAGAGCACGTCCTGTCTCAGGAAAACCGTAGCCTCTCCCCGGGCGCGCGGGGGATGGAAGCTGGTTATCGCACCGGCGCTCACACCAGTACACGCGTCGCGCGATGCCCTCATATCCGTTTCGTAATAACCGCGCGGGCGCGCGAGGACTCTCAGGGTGGTGAACGAGGCTTCGCCCACCCCCTGTCCCTCTGCCGCCGCTTCGGCCTCGCCGATAAGTCGTCCTATTTATCTACGGGGTGGCGCGAAAGTACGCCCTTCTCACCGGACGTACCTGCGTAATAATTGAATTCGGCGAGCATAATGGGGACCCGTATAGCGGTGGCACGCGGGTTAAACGCGCGTGTGGGGGGGAGGGGGGGTGGCGCACGGATAACGCGCGGGCGATCGCTCGCGCGGGGGTCGCGCTTCGCGGTGTCACGAGCGGCCATTGAGCCGAGCCAGAATGGATCCTTTATGGCTAGATTTGAAAATCCACCCCCTCTCGGTGGTGGTCGCCCAGTCGGCAATCTCTGTATAACTGATGGTGCTTCCGAGTGTCAGGGCCAGGCTATCCACTTCTTCTTTGCGCGCGTGTGTACGAGCGCGCGGGAGGGTGTTTCTCCGTGTAGTGTGGGAGGTTCGCGCGACGCGTCGGTATCGGCGCGGTTGCGGTTCCGCGCGCGGGAGCGCGAGGCTGCCCGCGACGCCGACGGCGGGGTTCGATCCATCGATCCACTGCCGCCGCGGTCGCTGAAAAATATACACCGGGAGGAACGAGGTCGATTCGGAGGGACTTTGTTTTTTATCCGAGGTTTCAAGGATACGAAGTCGATTCGTCCAAGCGAATATCTCATTCGATTGGAGTAATTTAATTCGGCTCGATTCGTGATATTTCTCTCAGTTCGCGCAATTTTCGTTCGGATTTAATGAATATTTATGCGTAGATATCGTAACGTATACTAAGAAGCAATATTATGACAGAGAGACTAACTTTCAGCCTGCGACTTCATCTGCGTGGATCTCGAAATAAATATTATAGAAATTCCCATGCAAAATTTCATCCCCTATTCAACCCCCACACATAAGGGATACATTTCCAAAAATTCTGAAACACGTCTTTCTTCATTTCTAACTGAAAGGCTAAATACGAATTTCCATGGTTTTAACTTCAGAAATGACGGATTTTCGTATAAACTTACGTCTCTTATTCTACCACCTCAGAGGGGAAGAATTTCGTAAAATTCTTTCTTAGCGGATGCTTACGTCACAAAACAAACCTTCCGTCCAAATTTCACGTAGCATTTCGATTAATCGTATTATTTCACTGGAGAGGAACCTAGAAATATGAACGATCGAAATTCTCATTTTCAATACAATTTAAGAAATATGAATATAGGGGAGACTGTTGTACCTTGAGGATAGTGGACCTTGAAACGATTTGTATTTATGACAAATATTGCCATCTATCAACTCAAAATTCGGGTATAATCTTCACTTGCTTGGCCTTCAGTAGTGCATTCATGTTTCACACATCACAGACGTATTTTGAGGTTATGAAATAAAAATAAGTTTTTTCGCCACAAAAAGTACAATATAATTAGCATCGTATTCGTGTGCAGATAATTTGAGAACTGGTCACTTTAAAACTATTAAACAATTTGTGTGTGTAATAGTGTTCAATGGTGAGTAAAAAATAATACAGTATTATTTTTCTTTGTAAACTTAGCTTCGGCGTCTAGGCAGTCCTTTTTAGTAATGATGCACCCTTTTGTACCTTGAAACATCGGCACATCTTGTACCTTGGAACATTAATAAAGAACGTTAATTTTTGATTTTAGAATTTTTCCAATTATGCCGCGTAGTAAAGAAGATAAAAAAAAGAGATCCTATCAATCCTGTCAATCATATTTTGAGTTTTTCATCACCAAAAAGAAAAGAAGCATAGTTGAACTCTAAGTTGCTTTTTCTCAAATGTTTTGTTCTTCTTTACAAGTGTTTTTGTTAATTTATGATATCTGATACAATTCATATTGTTAAATAATCTGAACTTTTACTTTGTTTATTTTTTAGTTGGTTATTATCTGTATTTCAAGGTACATTATGTCTGTTTCATGGTACAAGACCATCTTGTACCTTGGAACAATTTGTAGCTAATAAAAATTGTAGTGGAAAACACCTTGGCATCAATATTTGTAAAATTTCCTTTACATCTCGTGTAGGTACCTGAATAGATATCTTTTATCGATTCAGCAGGAGAAATGCCATTTAAATATTTTCCCAATCATCAGTTAAACTAAAATGTTCAATAATCGTTCCAAGGTACAACAGTCTCCCCTACAATTCGATTTGCCTCGGTCTATACCTTACTCCCTTCACTCACTGACCGAATCTTTTTTCCGACGAAGCGACGAATGGCATTACCACTTGCAGTCGATCTCGAGACACAGCGCATCGCTTCCACTCGAAAAGCGGAGATCGAAATTATTTCACCTCAATAAACGCACAACCCTTTCTCGAACGTTGGAAGTCGAACGTACGAATCGCGCGCCGTTCTCCACCCCCGCCGAGCTCGATTGAAAACCGCGCGATGTAGAATAGATGCATTTTTTATTATTATTTATTTTATATATATCTAAGCAGTCGCGGTGAGGAAATAAAATCGCGTCGATGCCCCCGGACTGGTCGTGGGGGGAGGGAAGGAGCGAGCCGATAAAAAAGCAACCGCGAAAACCAGTCAATTAAAAGCTATCACGAGCGAGGTTAACTCTCCTCGCGCGAGCGGATATATATCTGCGTACGTGTGTATGTACACGAATACACATCCGCCCGGTCGATGGTTAGAGCGGTGATACTCTCCGTTACCCAGACTCTAGTGAAGGAACGGTGCCAAGTCCAATCCTCCTGACAATAATCGGATTGATTAAAAGTCGCCACCACTCGCCCCCCACCCTGATATCAACTCTCGCACCCTACACGGGTGAGCTTCGCGTATATGGGTGTGCCGTTCCCTTTGCCTCTTCTATCTCTCAAGCTTTTTCTCTTTCGTTTATTACTTGCTTCGTTTTATTTTATTTTAATTAGCTTTCCCTCTTTTTTATTTTCTTGCAATTGATCTCTTTATAACTTCCACTGTAGTCAATTACGTCAGCGAGTGCTCTGACGTGTTGAGTGTTGAGTGTTAAGTACTTTTTGAAAGCTGCATTTTTTCAAAATTCATTTACGGTTGCTTATTTCTAAATCCATCAAATTAAAGTATAGAGCGATACCGTTTCGAACAGCTTCGACTACGAATATCTCCTTTGTTGTGAACTTTTAGCGAACATTGGTATACATCTTTTTTGTAGATCGAAATAAGATCTTCATAAAGTGTTATATCAACTTTGCTCAAAAATTCATAGGTAACGAGATAACGGTGGTCGAAGCTGATCGGGGAATTGTACCAATCCGCATTACTCTTTCTCCGCTTTATGAAATCCGGGAATAAATTTCCATGTTATTCTATTTTTGTCACGCAAAAAAAGTTTAAAAGATCACAATTCTTTCTCGAGGGCTATGGTACGAAATAGCGGAGGGGGGTGATTAATACCCGCGTCGATGTTTTAGACGAAAACTCGGACGACGATCCTCCGCGGGTCGTTTCTCGCCATATCTTTTTATGCGAGGATTTCCGGCAGATTCCGGGGGTGTCCCGCGAATAACGATGAGTTTAAACATGGCGCTCGCGCTCGTTTAGGTGGAAGGCTGGCATCGCGGATTAAGCGGAGCCCGTTGATGAGACGATGAAACCTTGATTAAGGGAACTTGGGCGTGAACCGGGGTCAAAGGATTGAATGTTTGCCTTCGTAACATTTTATACTTAGATTGAGAGGAATAATTGCTGATGCCATAAAAATGTTTTCTTCAATCAAAAACATGATATAATTCCAAGATCAAATCATAGTTTTTTTGTGCTAGAAAATATTTGATACACAGTAAAAAAGTGGTGTTAATTTTTAATACCATTTTACACCGGTGTGGATTCATATGTATCACATCTGGTACCATTCAGTCTTATGGCATTGTTATTTATCACTAAAAGTGGTCTATAATTTTTGTACGGTGTAGGCTCATGTAATTATTATCTTTTTCACGCGCGAATTTTTTTTCTTCTACCGAAGATAATCTTGAATCAAGAATATATGTATGTTCTTCGACCGATAATCTGTATTCTTCAAAGTTGTGAAGATCGTACGTTCCTGGTTCAAGAAATATTGTTTAACATTGGCAATTATTTATCTCGCTGTAGATTTTACACAGAGAAAAAGAGTTAGTTGGATCTACTGAAAATTACTTGCGGAGTCGCGGGTAATTATTTATTTATATCAATGAAATTTTGTAATACGTCAATTAAACATTTGTTCCTTACAATCATGAGGAATAGTAGATATGTCATTGTACGAAAGAAATATCAATTTTACGTGAAAGAAGTTTAAATCGATTTAAATAAAAAATTACTTGCGACCTCGCAAGTAATTTTCAGTAGATCTAATTAATTTTTTTTCTCTGTATACAGTCGTTTAACGTACGATGATCCAGTCTCTTGTATTCAAAATAAGGAATGGGCCGTAGAACTCTTCTGTCGATCTTGCAATTCGTCGACAATTTCCCCGCCTAGTCGCGAGCGATCTTTAATTAATATCCCCAAGAAATGAACGCGCAATAAAGTCTACTTTACATTTCGACCTTTATGGACCGCAGAGTCGTTCCGAAGGTCCAAATTACCACGGACCAACCCTTACAGTTTAGAATCCTTCCCTACCATCCCCGCCCGCGGTTCCCTTTAGACCCTTACCCCGAGTACAGACCTCTATAAATTCCCTCAGGATTTTTCTTTCCTTCACTTGCCTTAATTAAAGCCGTCCCTTACTACCCTTACGACTGGTTACGCCGACCCTCCCTTTCAGCCTATCTAAACCCAACGCCGCTCTCCGCGCAACCCTCCCGCGCGCCTCCGACGCGCGTACCCTACGGTGCTCGAATTGCGGAATGCCTAGCGCGCGCCTGCGCCTACGAACGCGATGCCCTGATGTGTTTATAAAAATGGGGGCGAGTCCGTGTCATTTAGGCGCACTTATACAGAATCTCGAAAAGTGATCGTTTGCTTGCTCTTCGCACGGGAATATTTTTACGATAGAAATTGCTCAGTTGTATCGTTACGATAACTGTATACACGTTACATTTGAGAAGGCTAGTTAAAAAATAACAGGCGTTAGGAAAAAAAATAATGTAACACTATTCTAATTTTACTTGATACATCATGGGTGTATAAGAGTATCATAATAAAATTTGAAAGTTTTCCACCTGACTTCTCATATAGCGTTCATTCGAAATACATTTCACTCTCATATTAACGAAAAATGATGAGGTATTTTAGTAAAAAGAAATGTAATCTATATATGGTCCTCCGTTAAAATGATCAGATTTTGATTTAAAAAGTGATGTAATATTCTCTCCGTACAATTTGCGTTACACATTGAAAATTATTTTCATTGCTGTACCCTGAGAAGAAAAATTGGCACGCGCGCGCGCGTTCATTCACAATTATTATATATTTAATCACTATAAGTAGATATTTAGTTGCTACAATTTTACATAATCCGTCCGTCATATAAATAACTATTTATGTGCAGTTGGATCAAGTAAGTATTTCTTTAATGTAACTAATATTTACTTACATTGATTATACTTATACTTCTTGTTAATAAACGAGTTTTTAAATAAACACGATTTCCCTCATTGAAATGAACATATGATTGTTTGGACTAAATTAAACCAACTAAATCTTTCGACTAAGTTTTTTTCTCAGTGTGCACAATCAATTAAAAAATTTGTTTAAGTCTATATATAGTGAATATTCGTATTATAACTATCCGTTCACTGGTTACGCTTAGAAATAAAACAAATTTTGGAGATAAAGTAACTGTAGGACTAAATTGATCGACAATAATACATTTTGAAGAGTAACCCAATAAAATATATCATAGAAAATGGTGTATTGTATCGTAAAAAATTGGATAACGTAATTATATCACTCGATAGTGCGATCACGCTCATCGCAGAAACGCCGTAGATAACCTCCCCGAATTTGCCCTAAAAGTTATAGCAATGAAAAAGAAACCAAAGACCAACGCCGCGCACCGTTTCACGCCTATACATCGTCGGGTAATCGCGCAACCCCGCGCGACAACGCCGAAGCCTCGAACCGCGGCGCTTTTCGCCCCGCGCGAAACTTTCGCACCCCTTCCGCCGTCCCTCCCCTTACCGGCAACGCGAGTTTGAAAAGTTTCGCGCGCAAAAAGCCCGGCTTTTCGCACTTTTCTTCCGCGCCGGGGCGAGGGCAGAGAAGCTGGGGTTATCGGAGGGGGTTGGTGCGCGAGGAGCGCGGGAGAACGCGACTAAAAAGGGATGCCGCGTCTCCGGGCGTCGTTTGGTGCGGGAGGGAGAGTGACGGACGATCCCGCGGGGGTTGAAACGGGCCGAGGAGGGGCGGAAAGGGCTAGCGAGGGAGGGGTGGGGATGGGAATGTTAGCATCCTCGAAGCTTTTGCAAGCGGAGTCGAACTTGTCGCGTGTGGTGGGGTGGTCGGTCGATGCGCTCGGTCGCTGCCGTTGCAGGGGGCTGTTTTTGCGGGTGTGGCTTAGCGCACCCCCCTCCCCCCCCCCCGGCGCCACCACCTTGCCGCAGGATCTCGCCAGTACGACCCGCTCTCATTCCGTCTCCCTCGCTTCTTCCTCCCTCTTCATCCTTCGCACGGTCGACCGCCGGGCAAAGCTATCGCACCGGCGAACGTCCGGATACCTGCGCGTTGCACCTACTCCTGTTTTGTATGAAGGGCACGGGGGAAAACGATCTGCCGCGCCGCGAAAGTATCGGAGCTCGATGCGGTTTTGTAGCTTCGGTACTCTCCGTATCTCCGCCGGGGGATAGGTGGCGATTAAAATTGCATTTTTACTTCGCGAAGTAACGATATCACTCTATACATTGAGATAAACAATTGGAGCTGCCAAAAAGATGTTTTTTTTCAATCACACCGAGAGAAATAATTAGGTTAAAATGACAAAACGCATCTAGTTAAGCGCGTTTAGTTATTCTAATTAAAATACCGGTCAGTTGAACCTAACGTTTGGTTATGCTAACCAAATGTTTAGTTATTCTAACCAAAAAGTGGTCAGTATAACCAAACAAATGGAGGATCCATATTTCATTAAACAGCTCGGTCACAGTCTCCAGGATTGTGTTTAAATTGACCAAGTATTTCTCTCAGTGCAAAAACATGATATAATTTCAGGATCAAGCCGTGGTTTTCTTCGCGCAAGAAAGTATTTGATAGGTTCGAGAAATTGTTTCTCTTCGACAATAGCAATTATTTCTCTCGGTGAACACTGAGGTGCAGAGTTTATTTGTAGTTGATAAATGTATACTCGATTATAGCGAAAGAGAGAGAAATGTCTATATAAATAATATTTTAATTATTAGAATGTCTCTTTCATTCAAGCAGAAGTAGAGTAAATAAGTAATAGCTGATATATATACTCGTATATTTAATTGGCTCCAAAAAATACTTGTTTCGCCATAATCAATTATATGTATATAAACTATAAACAAACTATTTTCTCAGTGAACGAATGACATTATTCGACGTTAAACTTAAATTCTGTAGTACGTGGGATGTATTTGAGCGAGTGCTAAGTACCTAAACTGATGCGAAACTCTGACAATTGCGAGGCGAGTAGGTATAAATGCAGCCGAGTGCAGCAGATGCAAGCGTGGCGAAAGTATCGCGCGAGGCACCGTATCTGCCCGACCGCGATACCGTAAAACAGCTGCTCGCGTTTCCTTTTCGCGTGCGCTGGCATTGCGCAAACGCAATTTCAATTCGCTCTCGTACGTCTCCGTGACGGGACGTGCCGAGGCCGTTCCCGCCCGATTCGTCGCACGTGTTCGAAGGCATTTTATTTCGCGATCAACGTCGTTTGGATTCCTCCGTACATGCGCAAGCTTCACTTCCGCTCGCCAACAAAATTATCGACGCCACTTCGCCGCGGATACTCATTGAACGTCTTTTGACGAACCGCGGAGGAAATCCTTTCAAGTTACACCGCGAACGTCGACAGACGGACGGATGTAATGATTAACGCGGCAACTAATTACAAAAAACCGCGGGGGCACTCAGGAGCGCAAACATAATTAGAAGGCGGTCGCGACCGCGCGGGAGAATAAAGAAAAAGGGTTGATTGTTTGAGGACACACGATCTGCCTTACGCGCGGTTCAGGTTGGTTGAGTGGTCATCACTAATGGTGTCGGTAAAAAGTGTTTACTCTTTCGCCGAGACCCGCCCAAGATACGAGTCCGGTCTCACGGAAAAAGCATCGATACGCGGAGCTAACGGACGATACGGTTGCGCCGATCGTGATGCTCCGTCTCAAAATTGAAAGAAGGATTTCGTTACGCGCGCGATACGAGTGCTCTAATTTTTCAAATTCGAGCACCCTATTGGGGCCGCGAGTCTGAACCCGGTTCCTGCTCTGCTATGAGAGAAGAATTTATTTGTAGTTAATGAATGTACATTTGATTATGGCGAACAAAATATTTCGTCGGGACAAGTAAATATATGTTAATTACTAGAATATCTCTTTCATTCAAATAGAAATAGAGTAGTAGATAACGTATATTTACTTGGGGCCGAAAGAAATATTTTTTTCGCCATTATATCAAATATACGTATATTAACTATGAATAAACTGTTTCCTCAGTGTGGGAGAATTGAATGTATATGAACAAAAATTTGATATAAACAGTATATCAATCGCTGGACATTGTAACATAGTAGTCTGCGCTTACTATGTTACAGGCGCAGGATAATGTTAAATTTACAGCAGAAAAATGTAAAATTTAGCAGGAAAAAATAAAATTAACAGCAAAGTCGGATATGGTTTACATATCGAATAATTAATTGTACACGCAGTTTAATTACATTTACAAGAATATATTTAAAACTTTGACTTTGTAGATCCAACATGAGCATTTTTTCCATGTAGTGACAACAATTCAAACTTTGTAATCAATACTAGTTTTTCTAGTTATTGTAATTATCTTTAGCCGCCGGAACCACATAAATTTTTACATTACGATAATTATAAGAAAATTACGTATTTATTACCAAACTCGAATAGTTGTCATCAAAATAGTTGCTAGAACTATCCTTTTCTTTGATTGTATACTTAACACGTAATCCCGAGAATTGAGTTAATCCGATTGACTCAAAAATAACTGAAAGAATTACAGAATTGGTCTACGATAGTCAAAAATTTCTTAAGCAGTCCGTATGCAATGCGCAAGTCAAGCAATTATTAATAGAGAATTATTTTTTAATTTCTAATATGATGCTTGTAATCTGAAACATTAAATTAAATCATTCGATTACAATTTCAACCTCGAAGTGTGCGTCGTGCTGAATTGAAGGCACGATCGTATCGGATATTTTTGATCGACGACTCGCGTTACATTTAATGCGGAGGTTTTTAGCAACGTAGATAAATTCATCGTTCGGTTCGAAATGGAATTTCGGCGGGCGCTAAAAATCATAGAAATGTCGGGGGACCGCGTATCGTTTAACGAGGCATCGGCTATTCATGCGGCACACCGATGCTCGGGCAATCGCAGGCCTATTAGCAAACTATTACAATATCGATATACACCTACATAGCGACCGATGGTTCGATAGATACGAGGTCCGTCAGCTGTTGCGCCGATCTGATAAGCATTTCCGATACAGGCGAAACGCGTGCGTTTACATTCTCGGCCATGTTATCATCTCCGAAGTCGTACAGTTGCATCGGACATGGATTCGTACCAATTCAACTTTTTTCTTACGTCGTCCCGCTGACTCTCCATATTTTAAAAAAGTTCTACTTTATAAATCTGAATTAGTGAAAGTCAAATATGGTCAACTTAAAAAAAATTCTGGAAACGATAATCAAACCGTTTTATGAAATATGGATCCTCCATTTGTTTGGTTTGACTGACCACTTTTTGGTTACACTGAAAAAAAAAGACTAAATTTTAATCCTAAAGTGAGATTAAAAATTATACCTAGAAGGATAATCCGAGTACGAAAGGGAAATAGAGTAAAAATTATCCAATCGGGAATGGCTAAAAATTATCCTTCTAAAGGAGTATAAAATTTATCCTTCCAAAGGATAAATTTTAACCTTTTCCAATGGCCAAAATTTATCCTTCTAAACAAGTAGAAAATTTATCCTTCCGAAGGATAAATTTTAACCTTCCAATGGCCAAAAATTATCCTTCTACAGGAATATAAAATTTATCCTTCCAAAGGATAATTTTTAACCTTCCAGTGAGTATAAATTATTATTATTATTATTATTATTATTATTATTATTATTATTATTATTATTATTATTATTATTATTATTATTACTGTTGTTATTATTATTATTATTTACGCAATCGTTTCGCGTAACAAAAAAAAAACAAAAATCAAACTATCTCCTTTTACTGACCCAGGTAGAAATCGTACCGAGAATTATGCTTGCTGTAAGATTTGCTTGCAAGATAGAACCTTGTCGCAATCAGCCATTTAAAAATACCTATTTGTACCAAAACCAGGCAGAATGACTGGTCTTTAGAAAAAGTGCTTAGTGGGGTTTCCAGTCTTTATTTACTTTTAAAAAATGACAAAATAAATTGATTAATATCCAATCCACAGTATTGTTTTTAGTAGTTGAATAAATTTACGTATGTAAAGATTGTGGCTGATTAACTAGTAATAATTAAGCGTTTGATTAATTGATAATTTCTGTGAATCTATTTATGTACCTATTACAATTAATATTATAAAATAAGTTGAATACAATATTGATTGTAATACATAAATAGATTCACAGAAATGATCAATTAATCAAAAATTATTACTAGTTAATCAGGCACAATTTTTATATACGTAAATTTATTCAACTACTAAAAATAATACTGTGGACTTATCAACCGTGATGCCTTCGGGTATAGCGTTGTTAGCGACTGTCTCGCTAGAAGTCTTGAATCGAACTTTCGCATCGTGCGCCTTCCTGACCGGGACGTACCGCAGGTAGCGAGGGCAAACGGGACTTCTGGAAATGCCCGAAATAGGTAAGTACAAAGTACTCGGTCATTCCGGAGGCACTGACTCGTCATGCGCCTTCCTAGCCGAGGAGCAGCATCTCCCTTCTTGGGCCTGTTACGGTTAATATAATGTTGCATCGTTTACGAACGCTAGTCATTCCATTAAAAAATGCTATGCTAAACTCCGCCAATTTTTCGAATCATCTGATTGGCAACGGAGAGACTCGAAAATGGAGAGACCTAGACGGCTTATTTCGATCCTTCCGTTAATTAACCTTTCTGAGAAAGGTGCAAAGCTGCGAGCCCATTAGCGACCTAGATTTTCCGAAATATAATATATAGATTGACTGACCGAAACCGACCAAGCCCGGCCGAAGGTAAATTTCAATGTACCTGCAACTGGCCGGTTCTGGTATATTTCTCCAACATGGGATAATTTTTATCCTTCCGTGGGATAAAAATACGTCCGCTTTGAGTCGAATTTTTAATTCAGGGACATCTGGTACATTTCTCCAACGTGGAATAATTTTTATCCTTCTGTTGGATAATTTTTATCCTTCCGTGGGATATTTTTTATCCTTCCGTGGGATAAAAATACGTCCGCTCTTTGAGTCGAATTTTAAAATTAGATCAAAAATTATCCTTCCAGGGTTTAAAATTTAACCTTCCTTTAATTAATTTTTATACTTCATAGGATAATTTTTCATCTATTTTACCTTTCGTACTCAGATTATCCTTCTAACAGAATAATTTCTATTCTTTTTTTTTCAGTGTAGAATAACTAAATGTTTGATTGGAATAAACAACTAAACATTTGGTTATGATAACTAAATATTCAGTCCCACTGACCGGTATTTTGATTAGAATAACTAAACGACGTTTAATTAGATGCGTTTTGTCATTTGAATCTAATTAATAATAAAATCATTTTCTCAGTGTAGTCATCGAGAATCAGTTACAATTTATAAGATTGCTGCTGAAATTTCCTGTGGTATATTTACAACTGAAAATCAATAATTATTCATTCACGAATACAGTCTTTCGCACTTTCGCCTAAATTTTCAGCGCAGAAATCCGCGTCAAAGTTTTCATCCCAATAAGATCCACGAATCGCGTCAATCTGATATTTTAGCACTCCAAAAAATACTTCCTCGTCGCGTGTGGCGACGCGACGGAGCTAAATTTGCTGCAAATTAAATCAGTAAACATTCGAAAGAGTTGCTCGGCGTGCAGAAGCACTTGCCAAGTGGCTCGAGGGGCGGAAGAGAGAAAGAGAGAGGAACAGGGAGCAACGAACTGTCGAGGAAGCCCGCAGCCCTCTAAATGCGCGATAAAAAATGCCCTCTATCTCCCGATCATATAGTCGCCGGCGTAAAAATACGTGGACGCGCGTGACCGTCGCACACAACCGACTGACGTCGGAGCCGAGTCGTGCGATTTTTATTGTCCCGCGCCTCGACGCATCGGCGGGAGTGTAAAATATAGAAAAATTAATGTAACCCCGACCTACGGGAATCCGAAGGGGGGGGGGGGGTGAGAAGGCCGCCGGGTGTCGGTGGCGGCGAACCACCATTTAAAATCGATTCCGCAACGGGCGGGCGTTGCTTCGATGAACGGGGCGCCGCGACGCGTGGTGGAAATATGAATGAAAAATGCCTCCGCGATGCCGCGCGTTCTTCGGGAAAAACGGATGGAAGAAGGATCAATCGACCACGTGCCCGCATCTGCGCGCGCGCTCGCTCACTTGCCGTTTCGCCGCGGCGATCCGCGTGTGACACGTCGAAGCTGTTTAACGGCGATTTATTTCCTACTATAGGGTAAGTCCGGAATAGTTCGACCAGCGGGTTAGTTTGACCAGTACCTATAGATTCAATACGAAGCATCCATATTTGGTAGAAATGCCGTCACGATGTTTAGTTGGTTCTGCGAAGTCACAGCGGCAACTCGCGGTCATTTTTACAAAGACACAACACGTGATACTGAGAACAATATTTTCGTCCTACTGATTTTTTACTGTTAAATTTGGAACGCACGTTTAGTAATCCGAAAAGGTGAGAATTTCATTTATATTAATATGTTATGAGTTTGTTAGCATGTCTAAATGTGACAAAATGAAGTTTTGTTACTTTAATTTCATGTTAACCCTTTGGTCGGTCTCACCCCAATGAAGTGGTTCAACTAACCCAGCTATTAAGGGTTAGTTGAGCCACAATATCATATTTATTATTTGTTGCAACTGCATTATGCTTATGTTTTCATTCAAACTTTCTAATAAACACTTGTGCAGAATTGTTCTCTTAATGAGATTTTAATATTTATGAAAGCATACATTTATGGAAAAAGATACTACAGTACCTCAAAAAAAAACGTGGTCGAACTATCCCGGACTTACCTTATAGAACCGGGGGAAATGCTTTACGCGAACATGGACCCGCGATAGAATTTATCGGCGTCAAATGGAACAGTGTCAAATCTAATGAAATCTTCTCGTCATCTTTCGTCGAAAAAAATTATTTGTCCTTATGTAGAGGGAGGAGCGGGCGTAAAAGGGGGCGCTCGAGTCAGCCTTTGATTATCGCAATTGCCAATGGAAAGCGGAGACCAACCCGAGTACCCCTTTTCACCCTTCTCTCCCTTATCGGCCCACGAAGTATCAATAGCCGCTATAGGTCTCGCCCGCCAAGAAGCAAAGCGTCACGCGGAGCCGATCGCCGATAATTTTAGATCGACTCCCCTCTCCTCATTTCGGGGTTCCCTCAATCTTCCTCGATCTCTTCGATTGACTCTCGCCGTTCGCTTCCTACGGTCGTCGTCGTCAAAAAGCTTCCGATCTCCGGATATTTCCGCTCGATAGAGCGATTTTCCAGTCGCGAGAGTACCCATCTTACGTAATTACGTTCGGGCGAGGCCGAAGCGAGGCCGAAGCGAGGCTACAGCGGCGGAGGCGCAGCGGTTCGCCTTTGCGTTCGAGGTTGATCGGAAGGGGTGGCTTTTGGCGCGGGGACGAGACCGAGGCGCGCCGAAGGAGGCGGAGGAGACGGCGGAGGTGGGCAGGGGTGGGTATCTAAGCGAGGATAAAGGAGAAGGAGAAAGGTCCGCGGGACGGGGGTGTGGAGAGGGAGCGAAGGGGGACACGGGACGATCAATAAGGAGCATCGTTGGTGGGGGGTCCTTACCAGGACCTCAAGCCACCCCTGTGTTCCTGCTTAGGGAGAGGGTTCGCCACCGCGCAAGAAAGAACCGAGAAAATATTCTGAAAGAGGTTGCGCGCGCGCACTCGTACGCCGCTGTGTGTCTATGCGTGTGGGAGGGTGCACGGCGAACGGTAGCGCGCGTATAGGTGGACATCGTCGAGGGTTGGCGCTGGTATAATAAGGTACGCGCGAGATATACGCGTGCGAGCTCGGGAAATCCCACGAGGAGAGATAATACGGCGCACAATGGGTGGGTAACGCCACGCGCGCGAGGGATGATTTTTCCTCGATGAGAGATAAGCGCGAGGGAGGATGACGATCCTGGAGATTGTTCCTTCTTTGCGACGCGCTTTTGGGTAATGTTGCGCGGTTATCTTGGCTCGTTATGAACCAATTTAGAGTAAAGTCTGACAAATTCCTCTATTCGCGTTGTTATTTTACGTTTAGTTTTATAATTACTGATATATCCGCTCTACACGCTGAAAAGTTTGTGGTAACCACTCCTACAATCCGTGCGGTAAGATTGAATTATTGTAGCGTAGGTATGATGTTCAGTACCATAAATATACGCCGATATTTACGATAAGTATAGCAAATGGGACAATACCTACTTATGGTAGATATGTCGACATATTTATGGCACTGAACGTCATGCGCCGCAATAATTCAATCTTACCACAGGATTGATTACCACAAGCTTTTCTCTGCGTAGAGGACTAGAAAATCGGGTTTTATTCGACCTAAATTCAACTTCACGATCCATTCGAAAATTGCAGTTAATTCAAATGTTCGGAATTAATTTCTTTTCCACGCAACTCAACCATTATTTGCGAGAAATAAATTTTCTAACGCGATTATGGTTGAAGCCGCGTCAAGCGATTTTGATGTATCGTCTATAGATCGTGCATTTATCAATCGCTACCGGTTTATGGCGCTATTCTGTACGAAAATGTACACCGAGAAAAATAATTAGGTTAAAATGACAAAACACATCTAGTTAAACGTGTTTAGTTATTCTAACAAAAATACTGGCCATTTAAATCAAATATTTGACTATTTTAACCAAATGTTTAGTTATTTTAAATAAATGTTTAAGTTTTTTAACCAAAAAGTGATGAATTTAACCAAAAAGATGGAGAATCCATATTTCGCCAAATGGTTTGGTCATCGTATCCAGGATTTGTATTAAATTGATCCAGTTATATTTTCAGTATAAGGCCTATAACATCCTACACTCCAAAAAGTTGCACATTTTTCTCATGTGACTTTATAGAATATGTAGCCATTTATAGACCTTATAGTTTTCTACAGAATAGCGCCTTTAGCGTCGGCGAGCTCTCGTCGGAAATCTGTATCGCAACTGCACTCCTATTTTTTATAGAGAAAAGAAGATCGCGCGACGAAAGGTCGAAGTCGAGGTCGCGCGAGATACGTACTCGGTCTCTCGGGCGTATCTGTACCGCGTGCAGAGAGTGGTGGAGGAGCGAGAGAATGGCGGAAGCGTCTAATCCATCGAGGGGGTAGAAGGGAGGGGGGCATTGTTGTCAGACATATTGGGGTTTGTTCTTGAGGCATAGGGGGCTGGGGTAGGGGGCCGGAGGGGGAGGGGGTCGGTTAGCTTTATTGATCTGTAAGACTGCCAACCTACAGACTCTGCTTTATACCCTGCACCTCCGCCGCCCCTGCCTCCTCCGCCGCTTCCTCTCGCCTCTCTCCTCTCCGTCGCACTTACGGCGAAACGTCCGCGCTCTCTCGCCGCTCTACGTAGTACTCTAGCTACCCTTAACGCTGGCTTAGCAAGGGACAACCCCCGACCACCCCCTGACGGTCCCCGGATCCACAACCAGCTAACCAACACACAAGTCGCTTAAACCCACGCTCAACCTACTCTCATTGTGTTTGCGTAACGCGCGAAGACCACCCCCGACAATGCGTCCGCGATAACTCTCAGCGGATTCGGCGTGAATGGCGGTGAAGGAAAAAAAGTGAGGAGCTCGTGTCGTTTCGCGTTGGCTCGGCGACGCGCCTCCTTTGGATGGCGATAAAGGGTTGGGCAAATGTTTTCCCTCCTGCGCGAGGTGGCGCGTTCTTCATTCCCGATGTCGGAGTGCGTCGTGCAAAATAAACGCTGGACGTTTCGTTGTAAACGATTTAATTAGAATTAAATGTACTGTGAAATAATTATTTTCATTTGGCGCATTCTGTGTGTTTACATGGTCAGGATGTACTGTATGCGTTACGTACTCTGAGAAAAAAAATTTGCTTGAAAGAGATGAGCATGTTTTTGGATAGTTGAGGAGCAACTTATCAAAATGCGTTTTGTAATCGCTAAATTATTAGCGATTATAGGACAAACTGCGAATGGACAAAACGCGTTTTGATAAGTTGCTCTTCAGTTCTTGAAGCATTTTATTCAATTCGAACTGATACCCATTCAAGTAATACTCCATTAAGTCAATAATATTTATATACGTTCAATTGATATATTCATTCGAATCAAATTAATGTGTTCTTAGGACTGTTCAAAAACACATTTATTTCGATGAAGCAAAATTTTTTCTCAGCGTAGGTAGTCTGCCCCGATCGTAAGCACTGCAAAGTGCAATGTGTCGTATCTATACTAAGAGAAATAATTGCTATTGCCAAGAAAGTGTTTCTTGAATGAAACACACGATCTTAAACATTTTTAAGAATATAAATTCTTAAAAGGAATTTTATATATTCTTAATTGAAGAATACCTTCATTGGGAGAAAAAATTCTTTCTCCGCGAAAAATAAAACAATTACTCGCGAGCCTATTAAATATTTTTGGCACGAAGAAAATCATGGATTGATCCTGGAATTATATCATATTTTAGATTGAAAAAAACATTTTCTTTTCTCTCAGTGTAGAAAGCGCACGAGTGCGAGTGAGAGAGAGAATACTGATTAATCTAAAGGAATGACATAAGAATTTCTACGTATGTAGTACATCCGAATTGGATAATTTCGAGAAGAGTAGAGAATTTGCGAGAGTGAAATAGAAAGAGATAAAGGGTGGGAGGAAAGGAGGGAGGGAGAGTGGGGAAGAGAGAGAGAAAAAAAGAGAGAAAGAGAACACCTTCATGCACACAGAGAAAAAGAATTAGTTGAATCTACTGAAAACCACTTGCGGGGTTTCAAATGATTATTTATCCATATCAATGAAATATGGTAATACACCAATTAAATATCTCTTCATCATAATCATGTGGAATAGTATGTGACGCAAAGAAGAAATATTTAGCTAATGTGTTAGCAGTTATTTATCTCAATGTATTGTACTATGGAATCAATTATTCTGAAATCACGAAAGCAGCCCATTTCGTAATTCACATTTTGAGGCAAATTCGATGACCTTGAAGCGGTAGTTCAGTCCGATGACTCATTAAATGCGATTTGTCGCTACAGAAAAAAGACACGCAGAGCTCTTGCCGCGATTCGCAGGATGAATGAAAAAATAGGTATATCTCACCCCCTCTCTGTACCAAAAGAATTCTCCAAGACGCCCTCGTCCCGTCCATTCGGAGCGCTTCGCGGGCTCTCCGGAGTTACCGCGAACAACCCCTACCCGGTTTAGAATTCGCGTCCTTCCCTCCCTACCGCTCTCTCTCACCCTCCGTCTCCCTCCCGCATTTTTCTTACATCCCCCTTTCCTCGCGCGTTCTCGACCTTTTCCGCAAGCCCCCCACTTCCACCGCCTTCGCCGTCCCCTCTGCTCGCACTTTCCGCCGACACGCCGACGCGAATCACCACCGCCGACGTTCAACCCCGCATCACCGACGCGGAGGGGTGGCGCGCACACATCTCGCGACGCGAGATTAAATTCTCTAACGCTACACGAACACCCGCTCCCTGGCATACAGGCATTTTTCTTAGCTCGCCGGGGAAATGGTCGGGGTCTCGCGTCTCTCTCCCTCCCTCTTTACGTGCCTAAATTAATACCCCCCTTCTCGCACACGCTCGCGCACAGTCGCGCAACCACACGGGTCGCACGTATGAGGCTATACGCGCCCGGCGTACCCCCCATACGGGTGTGCTTCAACCCCCTGGATTTCTAGCGGCCATTATTTAGCGCGCTTAGAAGTTGGCCCGGGTGTATATGGCGGCGTATAATCCGGACTTCGAGGTGGAAGTTACTGGAAATTGGGCGAAAAAAAAAATTCGAGATATCCCTGCCGTACACTGAGAAAAATAAGTTGGTCTGTTCAACCAAAATCCTGGAGACCATGACCAAATCGTTTGGTGAAATATGGATCCTGCGTCTGTGTTTGGTTTAGCTGACCATTTTCTGTTTAGACTAACTGGACATAAGTACACCGAGAAAAATAACTTGGTCAATTAACCAAATTCCTGGAGATGATGACCCAACCGTTTGATGAAATGTGGATTCTTCATCTGTTTGGTTAAATTGATCAATTTTTAGTTAGAATAACTAAATGTTTAGTTGGAAACACTAAACATTTGGTTAGAATAACTAAGTATTTGGTTCAACTAACTAGTATTTTGGTTAAAATAACTAAACACGTTTAACTAGATGCGTTTTATCATTTTAGCTAATCTAATTATTATTTTTCACAGTGTATAATTAGGATATCTAAATATTTGGTTCAACTCATTAGAATATTGGTTAGAATAATTAAAGTCTTTTAACCAAATGCGTTTTGCCATTTTAACCAAGTTATTTTTCTCAATGTATTTTCGAGCGGAAGCGAGCCCTAAGAGACTCTCTTCGGGGCGGGAAGAAGCCGTGCGAAAGAGTACCCTCGATTCGGTGCCAGGAATCGTCCGGTGGTCGAGAAAATTCATCGAACGGCCGAACGCCGCGCCGCCGTTGAATCGGCTTTTCAATCAATCACTCGTTTAATCACCTATTTCGCGGGGTATCGATCGAATCGCGAGGCACCACCCCTCTCCCAGGTTCAGCTCTTTCAACTCCCGTCTACCGGATGCTAACTAAAAGGTCTCGTAATATCTCGCGCGAGCATCGTCCCCGAACTAACCCGCGAACGGTGGATATTAGTTTCACATTGTTCCTATACCTGGCAGTATATGACGTGCACGATTACGTCGTCTCGTACCACCCTGGAGGCGAGTAACTTTTTGGACTCTACACGGAAAAAAATAATTTGTTAGTGTAACATTATTTGAGTTAAAATAGTGACAACAGATCGATTCGTTATCATAATAAATCGATTTGGTAGGCTAACGAAGAAAAATGAAGAAAAGCAATGATTTTTATTGTAACCAAGGGTACCTGCCAAACATTTTCATCCCAACAGCAACCTTTTTTTGTTACCGTAACAAAAAATGCAGCTATAATAATTGATTTTCGATGTTGTTACTTAGACAAAATTAGTTTTCTCCGTGTATGTAGGTATCTTCATTTCGCGTTAGAGATCGAGATTGGTAAAAGTTAGTTTCGTCTTTTTTATAGATTAAATATTCGCAAATAAAAAGAAGAACATTCGAGCGTCAAATCACGTTGGAACTAAGATCGACGACATCGAATTTGAACGAAGCAAAAGTTCATTACACGGAAAAAATGAATCATAGCATTTACAAAGTTTGTGATAAAATTCGGGACAAGGCCAATTTATTGTTACGATAACTACAATTTTAGTAAAAATTACAGCGACGCTTTTAACTTCTACAAATTTTACTATAACTCTTACTAAAATTGTAGTTGTCGTAGTAATAAGTTAGCCTTGTCCCGAAATTTTCCACAAACTTTGTAAAAACTACGATTAATTTTTTCCGTATACGAAAAAAATTAGTTTAGCATTCTCAGATTATTTTTTCATTACGCGACGTCGAATTGTTACTTTTCACCATTTCGTTCCTCCGACGCGATTGTTCGGCGTGAGTTCCTCTATCGAAAATGCAAAAAATGGAAATTTTCAGAGGAATATTCAAGTTAACGCGAACCTTGAAATTTATTTTCCAACCGGAGTGTACCGCGCTCCGGTGGACTTAGATTTAGGGGCTGCTAGTTGGAGGCAGTTCGCGGGGGGTGGCGGCCGGAGTTCAAGGGAGAGTTGTGGGTCGGGGTTGGTTCACATTTACATAACGGATCCGGCAGGACTAGATGACTAGGCGGGGGGTATTAAGAGGAGAAAGGGGTAGGTGGTCGCAATTCTGGCAACATGGCCGCGACCGACTCGCGCGACGGATACCGGGGGGGGGGAGGGGGGTACGGGTTTCCTATGTCAACCCCCTTACCTCCGCTTCTCCGCTTAGACGATTCTCGCGGACCCCGAGTTGGATTATTGGATTATTAGAAACTGTTATTGGATTAAATGCGATTTTAGTTCGCGACTGATTTCGAACTGCGCTACGCCCGGGCGCTGCCATATCTGATTGGTCCGCGGACGGTTCCTGAGGTTTTCACGCAAATTCGCTTAGCGCACTTTCCTGCATTCGGAAACGTCGGGACGCAGCTTCCCAGAAATTCGCTCGGCAAACTTTGGCCGCGAGCAAAACGAATCTCCTGGGAACGCTGGAAATTGCGCGAAACTATATCACAGGCGTCGATGGATCCGACGCTGTTGGTTTTCATTGTCCGTTTTGGCAAATGCGCCGGAAGGGGATTCGCGATAAATTCCGTGTAACCTGCGCTCTTTTCCTGCGAGACTGATGCCGTTGTAAAAATAGTTGCGGAAACCGACGTGAAGCTAATTGCTTTCCTTGTTTCATATTTATCGGATACACTGAGAAAAACAATTAGGTTAAAATGACAAAATGCATCTAGTTAAACGCGTTTAGTTAATCTAACCAAAATACTGACCAGTTCAACCAAATATTTAGTTATTCCAACCAAACGTTTAGTTATTCTAACCAAAAATTGGTCAATCCAACCGAACAGATGTAGGATCCATATTTCACCAAACAATTTGGTCATCATTCCCAGGATTTTGGTTAAATTGACACAGTTATTTTTCTCAGTATAGCCGAGTTACGGTACTGTCCGACTGAAACCGTCATTTTCTACTTGGCCGAAGAAACGCGTATAAGCAGACTCGTCTTAGCTGCAGGAGCGACGCGTACGATACGAGTTCCTTCCTTTTTATTACACAATCGACGCAGAGAATCCAATCGGAAGGAGAAGCCCATCGGCGGACATTAATCCGCGTCGGTGTAACTTTTAACGGCGGTAACTCATTCGATCAAACCGTGAAACTTGGAAGCACAAGGCTTAGTCCTAATTTAAGGGTGGAAATGAAAACCACCCCTGCTGGCGCTAATTTAAGGCCGGCGCTGGCCGCTCATTTGTTTTAACCGCTCTCCCGCGAGGATGGGCGGCGGCGCGAGGGGTTGGACGCGGGGGTGCGGCGAAGCTCGAACGCGCGGTTTTCTCCATATAGTTCCGCGTTCGCGCTAGTGCGAGGGGCGCTATAGTTCCGCTTCCAGGCGAACGAGGAATGCGGCGATAATTCACTGTTCGAACCTTTCGACTTTTTCCCCCCTTCTTTAGGTTGCTTCTCTGAAAACGAGCTGACGGGGGTGAACGTTTGGGCCGCGAGCACGTATTATGATGCGACTGGAAGCAGAGGGAGAGAAAGCGTTTATGGAAATCCCTGATTGTCGATCGACGATTTTTTAAAATATACTAGCAACGACGTACGTGCTTCGCGCGGATTTTTCGTTCATTTGTCATGACTTCATTATGTAGATTTCTATATTTTGATAATTGACAAGCGTCAGCTACTTATGCTTTAAATATTCCAGATTCGGGATATCGAATTCGGCTAATAAAATTTACGAAAAAGTAAGATTCATCATGACATGTGATTTGATAATTAACAAGCGTCAAAATGACTTTTTACGCTTTCGAGATTCAAGATAACGAATATCGATATAAAGTCGGTTAATAAATTTCGCGGAAGAGTGACAATGAGAATGTCGAAAAGAGTCTTGCGTGACATGTCATTTGGGACCGTTCACATATTACGTTATACCTTGAAGGGGGGGGGGGGGGGGGGAGATGAGGAGAAAAGGGTTACGAAAATGTGATAAAATGTGACATGTGAGCTTGTATTTATGACACCACAAGTTTTAAATAAATCGGTATAATATTGCTAAAAAAATAAAATTTTACGTGCGAGTAAAATTATTTTACAAACCGCTGCCGAACGATACGCCACTTGCCGAGCTCGCTCTGTCCAGCAGTTGATTGTGCTACCAAGGCACTCGATCTACCGGCTGCACAAAGCTATTTGGAAATAAATACAGATCAACGAATTAGTATATTATCGATATTTAATATATTGTTGTTTTTTCCCACATATGATCACTGGAAAATGAAAGTAGATTAGTTAGAATAGTTCAAGTAAATGAAACATTAAAAGATGTTGAAAAAAAATATAGATAGCTATATATGTTGTTGTAACGTCACAGAAGGAGGTGGGAGGTTTCAATTTGTGATAAACTGTGATAAAGAGGGCGGGGAAGGGAGAAGGAATTGAAAAAGACCAAAAATCGTATGACGTAATATGTGAACGACCCCTTTTTACGGATGGAGATTGTCCGAAAAAGGGGATAGAGGAACTGATTTTCACAAAATTGACGCATAAAAATCCCATAAATTTAAAGGAATCTGTGGACAAATATATGCGGAGTAACTCGGTGCACTTCTCTGCAAAATTCAACGATCGATGCAATGGCGGCAACTGAAGCTTTACGAAGCGAACGAAACAAGATTGAAACATCGTCAATTCCGAGCTTGTGTGAATGCTACTGGCAAGTAGAGTTTCGAGGTTTATCCGATCACTCGTTCTCTTTCTCTTGTTTCCCTCGCTCCGTCCATTCCGCATCCCCCTCTGTCTCTCTCGCACCCGCGTCGATCGCTCGATCGCTTTAAAGCGATGGTCGGGGCTCGTCTTTTTTATCGACGGCTCTTTTTGGAAGCGAATCGCTCAGAATCAGCCTCTGGGTTGTAATGGAATTAACTGACAATTTACCAATTTATTAGCGGTACGCTTTTCACAGCCCTCTCAGCCTCCCGCGTGACCCGCACGCTCGTTTGCACACCTGTATACGCGCGTACGTGTGCTTTTTTACTCTGTGGATGCTGTGTGTACGACATTATGAAGGCTGCATCCCCGTAACTGTACCGGTGCGAAGGATAACACCGTTCCACGATCGTTCGAGCGTCGAGTTTCGTCCCACCCCTTCGTGCCACTAAATTACTTAGAGTTTTTAATAATTTCGCTTATCGATCAGGACCTTAGTTTCGAATCATCATTATTCGTTGGTCTTTATATTTAGTTATTACCACGATCTAGGAGCTAGTCCTTTACGATGGTAAATTCAAATAGAACTGTTTCGTCACGTACGATTAGGATAATACATTGAGAAAAATAACTTGGTCGATTTAACTAAAATTTTGGAGACGACCAAGCCGTTCGGTGAAATATGGATTTTTCTTCTATTTGGTTAGATTGACCATTTCTTTTTGTTAGGATAACTAGAAATACAATTAAAATAACTAAATATGTCGTTTAATTGACTAGTATTTTGGTTAGAATAACTAAACTCGTTTAATCAGATGTATTTTGTCATTTTAACTAGGTTATTTTTCTCAGTGTCTGAAGTGAGTTAAGAAGATGGTGATAATTTTAATTAATGCATTGGAAGATTTAAAGTTGATGCTTTCCACCGATTCAACTTATATTTGATAAATAATCACTTACGCCGAGTAAATGTTCTTCCCAGTTAACACTAGAATTACCGAACGGTTGCGCGTTCTGAGACGGTCGTTTTTGCTAATGATTATCTTGTTATATAGATCTTTGGCCCATATTGCCATGAAACTGTGTTTGTAGATCAAAATATATTCTACAAAAAGTATTTTACCAATTTCGACAAAAACCTCAAGAGTAACGAGATAATCGAGGTTGAATAGCATTTTAAATAAAACACCAGGCAAATTGACTATCTGTAATAGCTCTAATATTAAACTAGGTCACATATATTTTTCTATGTCAATTAAGCTCATATACGAATGGAGATTGCTGTAAAGTCAAAGAATCTTCTTTAAGTACGTCTTATATCTTTCATCGCATTACAGGCAAATTAGAACATTCTAACTTTCAATTTTCCTATCTCCGTTAAAACTGAATGTTGTATTTGAAAGAAAAGTAACAACGAAAATGTCTGAATTCTTATTCCACTTCACTATTTATTATATCTACTCACGGTAGAAGAATCCACTGGTCCATCCTCGCGCAACTTCCACATTGCAGGCTCACCAAAGAGAGAAATTATATATCTTGATAAGTGCACTTACTACTTGACTTCTTTTTATCTCGGAGCGCTTACCGCCGAGACGCGCGCGATCCTAGAGTAGAAACGTTCGACTGTCGCACGACGCGTTTGCGAGGGGCTCCAAGGTGATGGCGATCCTGCGGAATCGCGCGATCGTGCTATCTGAATATCAATGGTTTCGGGAGCGAGAGAAAACCTGAATGACGGCTGGGGGTCCAGCTTCAAGCATATGCTCTCTTCGTGGGTCCAGGTGGGGTCCGCACCGGTTGATCGGGTCTTCCCGAAAGCTGGACCCCACTGGATGCTGAACTGGAGGGGTCGCGAGCTCCACGTCTCGCGAGATGCGCGCGGCATCCCCTGTGGTGGTCCAGCGACTCGTCTCCGATCGAAAAACTCGTTTTGCTCTCCCTGCGCGCAATTTACAGAGGAGCGGTTCTCACGATAACCGTTTCTCCGGGCGATGGAAAGATCTTCCAACCGTCGAGCTTCGTTTCGTAAGAAACCGTCTCGGCGTGCCAACGGTTCCTCCGCTTCCGCAGGAAGCCGACGAAATCGAGGAAATGAGAGTATTTCTGGCGCTTCAACGGATGACTTACTTTAATCGAACGATTGTTTTATCGATCAGTAATATTCACTCCAGTTAAACAGGCCTATGTAGAAATTTTCCACGAACAACCTATTGATGGAGCTAATCTTGGATTCGTTGTAAAGCCATTACAACATTTTCACATACGGGTTATCAATAACATCTATGCATGGCCCATAATAGGTTTCAAACATTGGCAGTACAATTTATTCTTAGATCGGTCCAGCGTAGATATCATAGGAGGCTAAACTTACTCGCCAGGAAAGAGACTTCAATCACTACTATCTCATTATCTATGGACTTTTGCCTTATATTTATATAATACTTTTTTGAAGATTACATTTTTATCTATAATAAAGTCTTATATCGCTGTAGGACAAAAGTTCGTAAATAATGAAATAATAGTGATTGATGTTTCTTTCCTGGTAAATAAGTTTAGCCTCATATGGTATAACAAAAGTACCAACACGAAGCCATTGCCAAAATCGAGTCTTGGTGAAACAAAAGTAAATCGTTGCTGTCATCGATGTGATTTACGATGTTTTCTTGCATAGCAACGAGTTACGATGCTCTACAATGACAATGAGAAGATACACATGTACACTCTTAGCGTCAATGATTCTGATCAACCCGTTTTGGGTGACGAGATTTTTACCGAGTCGACCGTAATTGAGAGTTTCGAATAAATCTTAGTGTTTTGCCGTGAAGGCCAAATTTGATTAGGACGACGGAAGTATGTGCGACCATCGTTGGCTCTACAGTAGCGATAATACAAGCACATTATATTTTGCCAGCACCGGACCTCCCTTATCACTTCCAGTGGGTTTCTGGCCTGGTAATCCTTAGGGGCAGGCCAAACACTACTGGTCCCATCGTCAATTTCTACATGGGGGTGCCCGCGAAATACACAAAGGAAAATAATATGTGTAAAGAGATTTCTTTTCGACGTATTTTTGAAAAGAGACATCCGATGCTCGATGCTCCTGCGCGAAATTTTATAACGGGGGTGAGGAAAGGTTAGGGGTGCGATGAAACTTCGCAACTTCCAACCGCGAAAGCAAGACCGTCCAGCTGTGCGAGACTCCCGCAGAGGGGCTTCACAGTTAGTTACAGGGAGGGAAAAAAAAAGCGCGCGAACCTGCAGGGTGAGTGCGGTTATGGGATAGCGCGCGAGACCAGCTCGCCGCAAATGGTTAATAAACTCGAAGAGAGCGAGGATCCGCCGTAAGACACACATGGGGGGTGGTTAAGGTTGGCGTTAATGATGCCCGCATGCCGGTTCCCCGGGGGTGGAAAATAAATGGTGGCTTCCCCGTTCCGAGCCCACCCCATCGTCGACGGCCCCGTGGCCGGCCCCCCACAGCCACCCCCGCGCGCGGCCTGCAAGGCAGCGCCCACACGGCGTTGATAAAGTCACCTCTCCGTGACGTTTCGAACTTCCCCGAAACGGATTTACCAGGAACGATCGGAGGGGGGGATCACGTGCGGAGGTCATTTATTTCTTCGCTCCGAAAAATTTGAAAGCAGATATATGTACATATGTCCGTTGCTGCAAATTTTGCATGTCGAGTTTACGAAATAATTTGCGACTGCGTTTTGGGAGTTCAAGTGAAAGTAACTGAAGCTATTATCAGCCACGTTTGTATCTAAAATGTCATACAAAATAATAAATTGTCGTGTTTTTTTGTTTTGAATTTTAGTCAAAAAATGAATATATTGAGACATGGTATAAGTATTCAAATACTACTAAAAATTCCAGATTCTCTCGATTCTTAAGATTCAAACCATTTTTAATGGTGTAATTTTGGGTGAAATTAAATTTAAGACTTAATCCAACAGGAATTTTATGCTAGATTTCATTTAAAATATATGTTCAGCAAGATCGTTAATGAAATTTGTTTCGCAAACTTGTCCGCGAACAAAATCCGAGATTTTGGATTGTGTTTTCATTGAAATAATTTTAATCTGTCTTTAAAAATTTTCTCATCGCGATTTATACGAATATCTGGAGAGAGAAGAGTTGCAAAAAATCTCGAAAATATAACTCGTGAATTCTTTTACGCCATGTAGGTAGGGAGAAGAAACCAGTCATACATAATTTACGACTTCTTCTTTCTGTGAATACACTGAGAGAAAAGATCTAGTTAAATACGAACCTATATATAATAGAAAAATTTATTTGAGATAAATAGGAATTTGTTCACATCGAACAAAAGTCTATTTGAATTTGATAAATGTTTTGCATATCTTTTTAATCGAGTACGAACCTAGTAGGACATTTATCAAATTCAAATAGACTTTTGTTCGATGTGAATAAATTCCTATTCATCTCAAATAAATGTTTCTATTTAAATTATTAGGTTCTTATATATTCAACTAGACTTTTACCCTGGGTATACAAAGTGATCAAAGCAGGAGAGATCTAGAATAAAGGTTAAACAATTTCGAGCTTTGTTTGATCGAAGCTCGTTGTCCGTCGATTTATCTGCTTCGATCGTAATCCGTCTCGACATTCGGGACGTCAAACGAGGTCTGAGAACGCATCGACGCTACTGCGTATCACGCGCGAGCGACCCCGATACATCACGCCCGCGGTGTCGCGTGTCCACGTAAGGGCCGTGGGGGTGGCAGGGGCGGGGTGCTTAAAATTGTGTACAATGCGCGACAGATCCTGTAATCTATGTACGTGCTCGATATCCGCCCTGCACTCGTTCGGGCCTACAGGATGATTCGACAGGCGCGATCGTACATACATACCTACATACCTATCGCTGGCTCTCCCTCGTGTAACGTCCCTTGTCTACAACGCGTAATGCGTACGACGGGCATCGGACGACGAAGGACGTTAACGAACGACACGAAATGGCGCAAAATCCTGCCGTGCGAATAATGAAAACGCTCGACTGTCGTCATTGTAAATTCGACTCGGTCGTCGTGAAACGAGTAATTTGTATCGTTTTATCGAAAACTCTATCGGTTTGTATTCGCACTCAGAGAAAAATCTGATTAAAAGAACCATAACTTAACCAGAAATCTTGGTTGAGTTTGACGCTAACTATAATTCTGTAGTTGTTTTATGCAGTGAGATTCTAGTTATATTATAGTAAAAAGAGATCAGGATTGCTCAAATCAGATCAATAAATATTCCCAACCTTTTTTTTATATAATTTACACTATCATGTAGTAATATTATTGATCTACTTTTGTGGTTAATTTAATTATAGTGCATAACACTATCATAAACTACAACTTCATTGTTACTACAATCATACTGAAAAAACAAATTTGCTTCATTCAACCATCGGTGAAGTTTTGTAAGGCGAACTTCACAGCGTTTTCGTTTCAATGCCATAAGTGTAAGGAAAAATAAATGGAGTTGAAGCAACGGAATTGAAGTTGAAACAAGTGAATACCTACTTCAAACAATTACACCATGAAGTTCGCCGTATTAAACATCATCAATGGTTGAACGAAATACATTTTTTTTCAGTGCATGCAACAAAAATTATTTCGACTGCATCCATGGACTTTTTAATCATACCTAAATATGATACTAGCAACCAAGAAAATTCAATCATGGTTGATTTTACTACACATTTTTTTCTGAGTGTGCATTTGATCGGATTTCGAAATATGGAATCGGTAATATTCAGTTTCTACTGTTTCTTCAGCTTTTCCTCTTTATACTTATTTTTTCCTCGAGAAATCATTTTACGTCGCTTCTTACCTGTTGTCTATTCGCCATCGAAATGCGAGCGGACTGCAGGTAAAGAGCATCGCGAGAATGGCAAATTCTGAAATGACGGAAAAGAGAGAGGGGGTAGCGAGAGAGAGAGAGAGAGAGAGAGAGAGAGTCGGAGGACCAACATACGAGAGGCAAACCAATCGCGTGCATCGCCTGCCAACCAGGCGACTACTATACTGCACCGTTGTGACCATTTGAGCTTCCTGCTTGCCTCTAGCTGGCACTCCACCCCCGCATTCTCCCTACCTCTATCATTTTCCCTCTTCCCCTTCTCTCTCACTCTCTCTCCGATTCGCTACCCGACCCGGACCACCGGCCGATTTTGCATTTAAATTTGGTAAATTTGCCGGAGTTGGCAAATGAGCCGCGGGTATGGTGTCTAATACTCGCGCGCGAGCACGGCCGCCGATACACTGCGTCTAATGCCTCTGGAGAGGAGGGTACGTGTGCATGTGAGTACAGTCGGGCGTAAGAGTCGTCGCGGGTCTTTTCGGAAATATGCGAGACGATAATTCGATAGCTCGCTCGTTTTTTTCTGATTCTTTTTAAAACTGGGGAAACGCGTATGAATTGTATATGCAGTTGCAAATTTTGCGATTATCCTGATGCAGATTCTAGGAAGAGCGACGTGGTTGCAGCATGTTTCTCGGGAATTCGAATTACATATTTGTTCATAAAGGGCTTGAGCCATCTTGAAGAGGTAAATTGATATATTCAATTGTAGTTAGAAACGAAATGATATATACCGAGGAAAATATTTTCTAGCGTTAAACAAACATTTCTTGAACCAAGAACATACGATTTTTAAAATTGTTTTAAATAAAGATTCTCGATCGAAGAATGCATACTCTTGGCTGAAGAATACCTTCGTCGGGACCAGACATTCTTCCTGAGTGAAAAAAATAATTACTCGAGTTTCTCAAATATTTTCTTGCACGAAGGAAAGTATGGCTTCATCCTGAAATTATATCATGTTTTTGATTGAAAAAAAAATCGTTGTGGCGCCAGTAATTATTTTTCGAAATTATATAACGAGCTCCAAAAATACTAAAGATTATCACGGTCTCGACGCGATTACTTTTATTCCTACACTTTCTGTAAAATTGCTACTGAGCCGAAGTATTGAGTTTGATGAATCGAAAATCATTCCCTAACATTGAGAAAAATAATTAGGTTAAAATGATAAAATGCATCTAGTTAAACACAGTTAATTGTTCTAACCAAAATATTTGTTAGTCGAATCAAATATCTAGTTATTCTAACCAAACATTTACTTATTCCATCCAAAAAGTAGTCAGTTTAATCAAACAGATGGAGGATCCATGTTTTACTAAACGGTTTGATCATCGCCTACAGGATTTTGGTTAAATTGACCAAATATTTTTCTCAGTGTAGAGGAAGAGAATGTTTTTCAACCCACACGTGAGAACTTTCAATCACGTTCCTAGAAACGAACGTGTTAATGAAACTCTCGAAGCGTTGTATTGTGTGACGAAACGCGGTAAAGAGTTTCGGCGGGCACTGTACGCCACCCACACCTGGGAAATAGTGCATAGGAAATGCAAACGCGGAGCGGAGAACTTCGGACGCCACCCTATAATTTTAGCCCGCAGAGGGCAGCACGCTGTGTAAAGTGTAAACGCGTGTACGTGTGCGTTCGTGTACAGTCACGTTCCATTTGCATCATTTCCCTTTGCATCCCTCCTCGCGCAATTCTACCCCCAAGGACTCGAAGGACGGGCTCGCGTCTTTTGATATAGCGGCGAGTTTGTCGCTCCGCGAATTTTCGTTTCTCTTGGAATAATATTTCGGCATATCCAA
Organism: Xiphydria camelus; assembly: GCA_963678675.1. Taxonomy (NCBI): domain Eukaryota; kingdom Metazoa; phylum Arthropoda; class Insecta; order Hymenoptera; family Xiphydriidae; genus Xiphydria; species Xiphydria camelus. Next base: position 19,536,760 of record OY783199.1, on the reverse strand, counting down.
CGATCTTTTAATCAGCAGCCCGTGTCAATCGGTTCCTTTTTCACGCACGATTAATTTTATAGAAATCAAAGCTGCACGCGAGTTTCACCCCTTTTATTTCGCTACGAATTTGAAACTATTTTTCGTTTACCCGAGAAAGGGCGGATATTTCGACGTAAAGCGACGCTGATAAATTGGACGTTCCGCGCTCGTTGCGTAACGACCGCGAGTGTACCGCGTCGGGGCGGTCGCTGCACTCTTTAAACGCGAAGCGCGGAACCAGCGCCAAAGCACAATCGGGCCCGGTATAGTGGTAGCGGTTAATGAGTTGCCCGAACAAGCGAAAAATATCCATTAAATAATGCGTAATGCAACGCCACGTGAAAGAAATGTTCTCAAATTTCGGTCCGCGTGTTTCCGCGAAAAAGGGGCAAGAAGACCAGTCGCGGCGGCTTTTCCTGTAATTGGCAGCAGGGGAACCAAGAGCATCGGACACCGCGCTTCGCGAATTCGCCGTGTTGGAAAACAACGGCGCGTAGATCGTATGCTTACACTCAAAAAATTTGGCCACAACTAGAAAATTATAGTAATTGCAGTGATAATTTTCTTCCTAATAGCAAGAATTCTTGCTACACTAGAAATATTTTTCTAGTTGTGTCTGAGGCAGCCAGAAATATAGCTGGATTAGCTAAATACCTTTTTCACAGTGTAGGATCGTATACCAGAATTCGACGGATTTCCATTGTTTTTAATTTTTGACTCGAGATATCGTATATAGTTACACTGTTAGAAATTGTTAATAGCTTCCAAAATATTTGTGGATTAAATTTACAAAGATAATTGTGAAATTTAAAAACAGTTTGGGATTCATGACACATTATGATTTCACGATATCTTATTGTAATTCTACAATATTCATTGTGATTTTCCTATACATTCCTTATGGAATTTGTGTTTTCGCATCAAATTGTTAGTAATTTTATCATACTTTTGTGTTCGTTAAAAGCTTCCAACACAATTTTTGAACTGAAAACAGAAATTGTTAACAGTGCATGCACACTCAGAGTAAAGTTTATTCGGGTACCTACGAACTTACTAAACAGATTATTTCTCACAAATAGGAATTTTTTTATATTGAACAAAGATTTAGTTGGATAAACTAAATGTTTATGTGCATCACAAGACGTTAATTTTCTTCAAACTTCTATTTGCTTTTTGAAGATAAATTCATTATTCATCGCGAATAAACTTTTTTTGGGTGTATTATACCGAATACATCGCACCCCTACCCCCTCGACGAACCGAACCCATGCGCCACGTAGCGCGGAGGCTGCGTACGAGGTATCCAGGCGCCGCGAGTTGACGCACCCTGCGCTTTATCTAAACTTTCATCTGACCTCCCCTATTCATCTAATCTACCGAGGGGTAGAGAAGGCCCCCTCCACTATTTTCTACGAAAAGGGTTAGAAGGAGCGAAGTAGGGGCGGAGAGGATCCGGCATGGTGGGGAGGACTGATCCCCTCGCTTGCTTGCGTACGTGTGTGCGTGATCGCCAGAGGGGGTAACAACCCTTAATAAATGCGCTCCCAAAATGGTCACCCCGTGATATCCCTCGATATTAAGAAAGATTATCACGAAATCTTCTTTATTCGTCGTATAGACGCCACCGACTTTGGCGATTCGCGCTTCCGTTTTGCCGATTTGGTCTTCGATCGACGAAACTCGCCGATCCTTCGGTACTTTTCGGCTGCGATGGCAGAGCGATCAACGTATTTTTTTGGTCTGGATACTGCGCTATACTGAGTATATTTGTAATTAGTAAATGTATACCTACTTGATTATAGCGAAAGAAATATTTTATTGGGTCAAGTAGATGTAGGTTATAATTATTGGAATATCTCTTTTATTCAAAGAGAAATAAATTAATAACTAACGAATATTTGCTTGGTCCAAAGAAATATTTCTTTTGACATAATCATGTATAGGTACACATATTTTTTACAAATAAACATTTTCCTCAGTATAGATCAAGAAAACAGTTTACTTGTAGTTAATAAACGTTTGTTTGAATAGGGGATGGAATAAATACTTTATTTAAATATCCGTTAACTATTACAACATTTATTTGGCACAATTAGATTCTTTGAGGCAACCGTTTAAATCAAATAAACATTTGAATAATTAATACATATTTTCTTGTCCCAACGAAATATTTCTTTCGCTGTATTTAAAATTACATTTATTAACTGTTGATAAACTGTTTTCTCGGTGCACCCATACGCGAGATCTCGATATTTATTTCGCCCTTGCCGCGTACGTGTCGGACGTCACCGGAAACCGGTTAGATCCCCGAGAGAACGATTCGCGTCTTCGCCCTCGTATATCTTCGTATAGATGCCACCGTATGGATGCTTCAACGCACGTACGTACACAAACCCCTATACGAGAAATTAAAACTTATTTCTCCCTCCAGCAATAGCGAAGGGAGAGGGTGAGTTTGCGGAGAAGAAACGAGGGGGAATGAAGACAAGACAGCAGAGCAATTTTTTCGTCCGAAAAGGCGGTGGTTTTTTTTTATACCAAGCGATTAAAATGGAAATTGAGTCGTTGCGTGCTTGAGTATGAGGGATTGTGAAGGGAGCTCGTAGATGGGAGTTGGACGTCGTTTATCCCCCTAAATACCAGGATATTCGTAATAATTGTGAAAATCGATAGAATTTTTTTTTTTTTGATTACCGAACTCTATATCGATCTTCCGAGGAAATTTTTAAGTATAACTTTTCGTGTTCAATAATTGATAAAGCAATTATCTTTCTGTCAAATTTTTTATTTTGTCTTGAAACACGTGCGTCATATCGGAAAAGTAAATCATGTCTTCCGAGTTTGTTTGCTATTCTCATGGAAATTCGAAGAGTGTAGCATAACTCCTCGTCCAATAGGCGCAAACCAGAGGCCTCACCCCAAAGAACAGTATCGAAGCCGATTACCCAAGAACGTAATCGAATCGAGAAGCGTTATTTGTTTTTCCATCCATTTAAAAATGTGTTAAAATGCAAAAAAGCGAACGTCCGGTGGCCCGAGGGGCGGGCAGACGGTGGAAGACTGGCGAGCATGAAAATGAGGCGGGAGAGAGAGGGTGGAATCGCAAAAAGGCACCGGGGGCTCCGCTCAATACCGGCGTAGCGGCGCAAGAGCGCCTTCATTTTGTTTTCCCTAGGTCGCCGCGTCGCTCCAGTTTTTCCAAGATGGCCGCGCTTCGACAGCGTCGGTAACTCGTACCGGGGGTAGCTTGCCCTGCCTTACCAACCGGCAAAACTACCCCCGCGTAAAAACAGCCGCACCGCGGCGCTTCGCACTGCTCTTTCCAAGGGAGCCGAGGCGTCGCGACGCTGGCGAGCACGTGACGCGAATCGATGGGGTCTTCCTTTGAAATTGAGAGTTTTCCAGAATTTTTAGAAACAGTTCCGTGGTGCCGGGGAAAAAAAGAAGATAAGTCAATTTTTGAGAGGGTTCAGGAAAATAACTTAATGTCTTGATATAAATTATAAATCAGACTTAACATTTATGATACTCAAATTTTCAGACTAAGGTACAAATACACTCTTCAATCTGACTTATCTCGTTTGGACCATAAACAAGGTTTTGATATAATAAGTCGAAATACAGACATATCCCGTTTTGACCAAAAATGGACTTATCCCCTTTTTCCCCGACACCACAGAATTATTCGCGTAAATATCAAGTCGAAGTCAATTTTGCAATTTATGTTTTTCAGTTTACACGTTTTCCAATTCCCACGAATCTTCTTTTTCTGATATCGTCTTGTGAGATGCGTTCCGTGAATGCATCGCACTCTTCCGCGCGAGCGATCATCCCCTCGAGAATCTGAGTAGCGTTAACCGCTCCGCGCGAGGATATAGGACATGGAAGGACGCGAGGGGTTGCGGAGAATAAAAAGCTAACAAGTTTGATAATCAATTTTTATTGTTAGCATTCCTCGGATAAAAGCGCGTCGGCCAATCGGACACGGGGACTCCCCGCGGTAGGTAGGATTTGCGGGAATAAAGTCAACAAGAATGCAGTCGAAATAACTTTTGTTACATGATATATTACGTGATATAGTAACAATAAAATTATTGTAAATTGTGGTAGCCATGCACCATGGTTAAACTAATCAGAAAATAAGATCGATAATATTACTGCATGGTAATTTCAACTATATGAAAAAAAAACGGTTGGGGACAACAATTGACTATACTGTAGATTAATCTGGTAATCTCGCGTTATCATAACAAGAACTTCGCTGTTTAGAAGAATTATGGAATCATGGTTGGCGCCAAGATCAATCATGATTTCTAATTAAATTGTAGTTTTTTAACGAGATTTTTTCTCCGTATAGTAAGATTGAATTCGGTCTCCTCTTAAAATATATTCATATTTTTAAATGAAATTTGTAATCTGCATACATATCTATTTAATATCACATGAAAAAGAAAGTGTTCAAAAAAATAATTATTCGCTGAGTTATAAGCGCATTTATCTCTGCAATGTTGTGACGTCATCGAAGTGTAAAAGGAACGCACTTATGCCAAGCAATAAGTGCGAGAGAGATAGACTTACAATCTGATACCGAAGCTCCATTTCAAAATGTCCTTTTGCAGCTTAAATAAGGCCGAAAATGAAAAATGAAAAAATGTGTAGTAAATAATTTTGTCCCAATTTTTTGAATCTGCGATAAGAAAAATTTCGGAGAAGACTGAATTATTGCGGCATACCACGCTCAGTACTGTAAATATGTCGATATTTATTAAAAGTATTGCTACACTTGCTATACTTTTAGTAAATATCGAGATATTTATAGTACTAAACGTCATGTACAGCAATAATTCAATCGTACCAAATAAATTATGAGAATAATTACCACACCAAGAAAAATAACTTAATTAAAATGACAAAACCTATTTGGATAAACGAGTTTAGTTATTCTAACCGAAATACTAACAAATTGAACCAAATATTTAGTTATTCTAACTACGCGTCTAGCTTTTATATCCAAAAAATGGTCAGTTTTACCAGAGAGATTTCACACTGCAGAATTTTTTACTATAGCATTTCTCCAAACCGATTGGTTGTGGTCTCTAGAATTTTAATGAAATCCATCCCTTTATCTATCTCAGTACCTACACAAATTTTTCTCCGTACATTGTAGAAAAAGTTATTCGTTCATCTTTCCCAAGAAAAACCAGTTGAAAAGAAAATAAAAGAGCCCCTCGTTATATCAATAATAATCGGCTTAGCCGAATGCCATCTACTTCCCTTGTTATGGAGCTGCTGTAGCGGCTACGCTGATACATAACTGGTGCAGCAGTTGTATGCAGGTGCATCGCGTGGCGGTCATTCTCCTGGTCAAATTACCCGTGTTGCTGTAAAATCGATGCTGTTCCATGGACGCTGCGATGGCTTTCGTTTTCCTCTTTTTTCTAATTTAAGGTAAAAAAAACACCGGAAAGAACGTCTCTCTGTACCGGATTTTCGCGCAGCCTCTCGAGAATTATCTACGACGAAAAGCCCTACCCCATTGTTCCACGCGCGACGTTAGCAAAACTCATTGGGGAGATTTGGGTCCGATAAAAGTCACGCGGTCGCGTCGATAAAATGCAGCGGCGTGGGATTGCGGTCGTCCGCGTAGACGCGCTCTAATCGAGAATAATTCGCTTTGGAAAAAAAAAGCTGCGTTATCTCGCATCTAGGACTGAGGCGCAAGCAATGGCGGGCGCTCGTTGCGACTCTAATGTCGCGCCCCCGGTGCGTTTCCACCCTGCGACCTCCGCTCAAAATCTCCCGAAACCCTGAAAACCCACCCCGCGCGCCCCTCTCGCCGGCTACGTCCCGTACAGATATTAAGAACGTTTCGCGCAGAGCGATTTAACCCGAAAGAGAGGGTGGGTTTTTATGTCTCCCGCTGCTACCCCGGAGAGAGAGGAGATTAGGTTTAACAGCCTTAATTTTAAAAAATTGCTCCGAAAAAATCGTACCATTTTACTGCGCGGAGTCAGCGGCAGCGTCCGGTACCCCCTCGACGACCTTTGCGGAATACGTGGGTTTCCGGCTGTCGCCCTCCGCGGGGAGAAAATCGAGTCGCTTCTCGCTCGAACGGGCCGAGGAGTATCGGCGATTTAGAAATTTGCTGCGGTCGTTACGAACGTTTTAAATGCGATTTGGGAATTGCGTGCCGCGGCGACCGGATACCACGCGCGAGGGTGAATTCAAAATTTGAAATTAAAAAAGCGGTAGCACGTTCGGATCAAAGGAATTGTGACGCGAAGTAGCTATTCGTTATTATACACTGAAACAAAAATAACCTGGTCAATTTAATCAAAATTTTGGAGAAAGTAACCAAACAGTCTGGTGAACAGTATGGATCCTCCATCCGTTTGGTTAGACTGACCATTTTCTGATTAAAATAACTAGACATTTATAGTAAAATAACTAAGCATGGAGTTGGAATAACTAAATATTCGATTCAACTGACTAGTATTTTGGTTACAATGACTAAACTCGTTTAACCAAATGCATTTTGTCATTTTAATTAAGTTAAGAGGTGTACAACTTTTCTCAGTCTACGGAATAAAATCTGGCGCTTTATCAAAAGCGACGCCAGGACGAAAGACGTTTGCGCGAAATTTAACGTAATCAAATCGCGCTGAATTCTCATCAAAGTACATTTACGCGGATTCCGAATCGCCGCGCCTTTGACGCACGATTCTACGAAATATTTCGAGAGAACGCGCGCTACGGTACGTTTCACGCGAAAGCTTTGTACGCACAGCGCGGCTGAAATATCAACGACGCTTCGTAAACGCAGCCGGACCCGCGGCGCGTCCTCGGTTCGTCTCCTTCAGCGGCGCTCTCGAAATTCGAAAAGGTCGGACCCCCGCGACGATATCCACGTTGAGCCAGGTTCCAGACACGTGTAAAATATTGCCGCGAATTATCATACCATCTGAAATTAAAGGGTTGAAATTTCGGGGTGGCGGCGCGCGGCGCCCGCTGGAAAATAATTTTGGTCGCTCCGCGCCCTCCCTTCCCTCTTTGTCTCTCTCTCTCTCTCTCCGCGAGCGCGGCGAGAGGGTCGACGAGCTTTCCGAGGGGTGGCTTCCGGATGGTCGGAGGAGGGAGGTACGCGCGCGCGAGTGCCGCGGCTGCAAGGGAGAGGTCTTTCGGCCGCGGCTCTGCGCGCTCCGTTTTCGCGCATTTTTTTCCCCGGCGCCAATTTTTTCTCTCCCAGCGTCTGCGCAGCCACGCCCCCGGCAGCAATGGCGGCTCGAAATTCGTGCCGCGGGGGCGGCGCCCTTTCTTTCGCCTTTTTTTTTCGGCCTCCTTTCCCAGGGGTGTATTTTAAGAGGGCCCGCCGCGCGAGAGATCCGTGCCTCGATCCGCCCGGGGCTGGGTGTACCTGTGCGCGTAACGATGTAAACCCCCGCGATACGGGGCACGCGAGCAGCCCCGCTTAGAGCCCCCGCAACTATCCCCGGCCACTTGGCTCGAACGATGTTGCCTCTCGGAGAGATGCTCCTGCCGTGAGAACGCGCGGGGGAGCTGCGGAGCAACGATCGATGAGTTTGCATCGACGTTGCATCTTCCCCTCCGTTAAGTCCGCGGTTTGTGCGAGTACACTGTGAAAAAATTCCACGACGTGGAGCTATACAGGCCACTTTTGGTGTCAAATAACAAAGGCACAGGACTGAACGATACCAGATGTGGTACATATAGATCCACACTGATGAAATGGTGTTAAAAATGAACACCACTTTTTTACTGTATAGGGTCTCAACCAGGGAGGAAAGAAAGTAATTATTTTTTAAATAAAATATAATAAGATTTACTCGCAGTGCCGAATTGAACATATTATATACTTATTCAATAATAAATGTAGCCACATATAAGTACTCCTATTTTCTCTACTTATCATCAACTCATTCTAATACTTATCATCTAAAATAAAATAAAATAAAAATCTACTTATCACATCAAAATAAAATAGGGATCAGGCGAGCAGCTCCAAAACTCAATTTATCTCGAAACTTGATAGGAGTAAATAAAAGGAGTAAATAACTTGCGCTTCGATGCAGCTCGTTCTCCATCCTGGTCATGGGCGCATCGAACAAGAAAGCTTCGGGATCGTCGCACAGCATACGCGTGACGCGAGCTTCCGAGTGCACCCCTCGAAAGCCGCCCCAAATGACCGTAGTAAATGCACGCGATGCCTGAAAAACGAAAAGCGCATCTTGGAAGAACGACAGCGATCCGAGCTCGGGGATCCGGTTTCGTTTGCGACGGGCCTGAGCGTGGATTTTCTCTTTTTGGCGGAAAAAAAAAAGAGGCGACGGTACGCAGGGGCGATGGACGTGAAATCGCAGAGGGATAGGGGCGCATCGAAGGGGGGTGGTCGGCGGTAGAAACGTAAAAAAGCGATCGGAGGAAGGAAGCCGAACAACGCAAGTCAATCGAGCGTCTCTTAATAGAAAAGTGGGGTCGATTTATGGGTTACAGGTAAACTGTGCTCTCCCACCCTCCGACGATCCTCTCCACCGTTCTGGCTAATATCGCCTTTTTCGCCTTCCACCACCTTTGTTACCGACGGGCCAACGTGTTTTCATCCCCGCGTCTTTCCGGTGCGGCCGCGGAGCCTAATGCCAATTGAGTATTTATTTCTTGCGATAATTTCGATAATGCGCGGCCGAATACTCGATATTTTTTGACGCGATACGACGGTCGATCGGGGATTGCGACTATTTTGAATTACTCGCTCGTACATAATTACAACAAAATTTCCTTGATCGAAATAAACTTGTTTTTAAATAGTCCAAGAACATACTTATTTGATTAGAATGAATATCGATTGGACGTAAAATATATTGTAATAAATATAATTGATTTAATTAAGTGTTATCTAGATCAAACTAGTATAGTATCTATAGTATCGAGTGGAATAAATGTGCTCTTAGAAATATTCAAAAATATGTTTATTTTACTGAGAAAAAAATTTTGTCAATTTAACTTTTGTTAATTTATTCGTCAAATAATAAAATTTGGTAGTATTATTTCGGTCAGAATGACTAAACGCATTTAACTAGATGCGTTTCGTCATCCTAACCTAATTATTTTTCTCAGTGTTCAAACATGCAAATTTTTTTTTGTTTCAATACATGATTGGCGAACATGTAAGTAGATAATTGCAGATACGTTCAAGGGTTTGAAATGGCGTCAAAAATCACGGTGAGATATTACAGGTAGAGAAAGATATATTCGAATTTAATGATTTTTTTGAAATGCGCGATATTTAATCTTTCCAAACGCCCTCTATCGTTTATTCTACTCGATAATATCGCGCGTACTTCTAACTCGAATACCAGACGAAGACACGCGTCGTTCGTAACACATATCCCCGCCCGATCTGTCTGCGCAAGAGGCTAGTGGAAGCTTCGAAATTTTGAACCGGTGATACAAGAGGGTGACACAGCTGCGCGGAATGCCGAGTAAAATTAGGATGCTTTTTTTCGTTCGCAAACGAAGGTCGGCCGCCGGCAGTGCGAGAGGGTAGTAGCGGGGTGAAGGGAGGAAATGGGAGCGGGGTGGCTCCAGGAGATGGGAGAGGGTCGATATAGGTGGGCGGCGACCACCCCCCTAAAAGTACACGTTCGAAAGCCGGGGTTGGCAGCGGGCGCTGTTTAAATATCCTCTGGAAAGTGTTAAACAGTTTGGGCTGCTAATGAAAAAGCGTCCCTTAATCGTCTAATTTCGTTGCACCCCACCCCGGAGCGCTCCGAGGCCTCCTTGAACGCGGTTCCTACCGGGGTACGTCGTCGTTACGCCTCCATTTTGCTATTTCTCGACGCTTCGTTGAACTGCACGACGTATACGACCCTTATTGAAATAATCGCACCCTTTCGCTTCCACTTCCGCTTCCTTTGAATCATTATTTGACCATCGGATGTTGTTCGTCGTGTGGGCGTGTCCATGCGTTCTTATAGAACTGGCGAGAGACGATCCGAATCGGATATTTAAGCGAAAAATAATACAGAAGATCCTTTTTTAGATGAATATCCGCTTCAGGAAAGAAAATAATATTTTGCATAATATTCTAGAGCCTCTGATCATTATATACTCGTATGTATATTTAATGGCGGACTCAAAACTATTTCACCGCATTTCCAATTTTTCATCCACTTTAATTACGATCTATCTTAAATAGATGGGGTTTTGGAGAGCCGGATGTAAATGTTTTATTGTATCATGGATTGGAAATCTATAGAGTCCACTGCTCTCATGGATAGAAATATTATATTTATTGCAGTAGGTATGAAATAATCTCTCATTCTCACACGATAATATCAAGAGATTATTCCACATCCTTTGCAAAACCTTGATTTTTTCCATGTGTTTTTACAACAGGAAAATAAATTTTTGATAAGAGATCCTCGCCGTGCGAATTCCATGAGATACGATGCTGAATCTAGCAGTCGCTGCTAGCAGACAGTAGTTGCGGCCCGTGACACGTTCGCCGCCTTACCGGGAACAATACGGTGGCGGACGTATGACGGACCGTAACTACTGCCTACTACAGCTCCGGCGATCAGTTTTGGCATCGCGGTAATGCGACGCACGTGTGTCGGGCCGCATAACTACTTTGGCTGGCTATAGCTCCGTGCATTATCTTCGAAATCATCCCGGAGATGACACAGCGACGAAGCACAGTGGCAAAAGGATTCTGCAGAGCGCGGAGTCGCGTTCTAAATTTCCACGTTGCGGTTACTCCTGACATCTGAGATTTAGACGCCGAGTAATACAAAAGCTACGGCAATTCTCCGCTCACAAAGCGTTGCGTGGCCATTCTCGCGGCCCGCCGCGTGACGTCGCGCGCTATTGTTCGGCTTTCAGGACCCCGCGCGGCGCGTTAATATCTCGCGAGCGCAATATTATTTTAAAGTCGGTCTTAACGTTCCTCGTACCACGGCGGGCGAAAAGAAAGCGACGGCGAGACGCGAGGGGGTGAGGAAAGAAATGCAATATCCCACATTGCGTAGTTCACGCGTTTAACCTGTACCGCACCAGTAGTAATTGTGGTTATGGTCAGCCACGTTATATTATTGCCTTTTATTAACGATACGATGCAATCGGTAAGCAGTTTTTTTACTTATTTAAGTATAAACGTTTCAATAAAGTAATAGACAACTAATGTGTCACAATTTTTGTTATTAACGAAGACTAGATGTAAGTTTAGCTGACTATATATATGGTGTGGATTTTATAGAGAAAATTATTTTCAACTTCAGTAAATAATTGTTTACTAGTATCTAATATGTATTATTAATATTAGTTACATATAAGTTTTATTACATCGATGAATATAGCGCTTATTTAACACGTGGTAATTTTCGTTTTATCAAGATAAACTGTTCATTAAATATTTGAAAAGACGTTTACTTGGATCGAAGGAATTACCTCTCAACGAAACTCTGTATAACGAAAAAGACAGGTAAGTTGATTCATACTTGGCTGAGAAGCACCTTAGTATACCGTGTTAGCATAGTTACTCACCAAAATTCTAAATTCTAAACGGGTTTTCAAGAGATAATTTTCTTCTTGATAAACTCACTTTTGGAAATAATTTGGAGTCAATAGAAACAGGCTGTTTCTATTCGCCCAGCTGTTTCCATGCACCCCACTGCTTTCCTTTATATCATTTATTATTTTATAAAGCGGTATATCACTGAACTTTTAAACTTATAATTATTTTGTATTCTATTCAAAAAGAAACTTCTTCCTTGCAGTAACATGCCCCGAACTTACTACCATGACCCACGAAGTAAGACTTTATCACTTTCAGGAAACGATGGATAAGGCTTTAAGGGACATTTCCAATGGAATGTATCAAAATGTATCAAGTGACTTAAGTTTGTGTTAAGCTTTAAATGGTCGGTTCTACAGACCGACTGCGAGACCGCTATTAAAACTGTTTTATCGATAAATCGCAGAAATTGGTGATGGTGAATTGAAATTGAATTAGTGAATTTGGTAACTTCGGAAACTTTTTAATAACCTTTTAGTGATATTTTAGCGACTGGTGACGTTTTTAGTGACCTTTTAGTGACTGGTGTAATTTTTAGTGACCTTTCAGTAACTTTAGTGAACTTTTTAGTGACCTTTTAGTGATTGTTGTGACATTTTAGTGAAATTTTTTATGACTTTTAGTGACTTTAGTGACATTTTTGAAAATATCACCAGTCACTAAAAGGTCACTAAAAATTACACCATTCACTAAAATGTCAATAAAAATTTCACTAAAATGTCACCAGTCACTAAAAGGTTACTAACAGATCACTAACAAGTCACTAAGGTCTTTAAAAGGTCATTAAAAATTTAACCCAAGTCACTAAAATGTCACTAAAAATTTCCCTTCCTAGCTAGCTCGCCCAGATATCCCTTGTTTCCACCATTACTCTTAAAAGTGTAGCCTAAATATTTAAACTCTGTAACCTCTTCTGCTATTTTCCATTCCACCTTCTTTTCTTCATTCTTCCTTTTCCACCTTTCCATAAGGGACATAAGGATAAGGCTTTAAGGGACATTTCCAACGAAATGTCCTACAGAGCAGCTAGTAAAAAATATCAAATACATTATTATTCCGTTCTATATCGCCATATCAAAAATCCGCATCTAAAGCAACAAGGTGGTCAAACACCCCTAAATGAGGAAAACAAACCAATGTTTCTGTTCACCCCACATTATGGGGTGAAAAGGAACAGCAAGTTTTTATTTTTTTGTTCTGTCAAAATGGTCGATTTTTGCAAAAACGATATATGCATCGTCATCTATTAGTGTCGACCGGACTTTTTCCCTATTTTTAACTTAAAGAAAGCTTAACCGTTTTCTTGCACCGGAGTCGCAAACTACTAAAAGTGTTTCTATTGACCCCGTTCTATGGTAGTCCTTCTAAATGAATTGCTATCCTTTAGCATAACTTCAAAATTGTTACTTTGTAAATATAGTCTCATTCGCTATAGTTTCCAAATGTAAACATCCAATTTTAATGGCACTATTCTGTACGAAACTGTAAGCTCTGCACTAAGAGAAGAGTTTACTTGTAATTAATAAATGTATATTCGATTATGGCTAAAGAAATATTTCATTAGACCAAGTAAATAAATATTAATTATGAAAAAGTCTGTTTCATTCAAACCGAAACAGAGTAGGTAATAGCCAACGAATATTTCTTTCGCCATAATCAAGTATACGTATATTAACTATAAATAAACCGTTTTTTTCAGCGTATATGGTGCTATATTCTATAAAGTTACACAGTTGTGTCTCATGTGACTTTATAGAAAACGTAGCCCTTTATAGAGCTTACAATTGTGTACAAAATAACGCCATTAAGCTTACATCCGTGGAAAACAACAATGTCCTTTGCACGAGGCACGTACGAAGCTCTGAAACTGTCGCGTATCTCGGATAGAATTTGTAACGCGTTCTCCCTCGTCGTGAAGAGGAGTTAAGGACGCGACAACTGCCTCCTCCCCGCGCCCATCCCTTATCGACTCGCGGTACCGTTTCCTTAGCCGCGTGGCCGGGAAGCGAAATGCGAATGCACGCGCGATGCGCGGGGGTGTGCGTGGTTCCCGAGTGCAGCTCCCGTGCACCGTGATGGAAGAGTAAAATATCAAAGGGGCCCGGCAACGGTTATCAAAATTGCGCGTGCCATTATAATTTTAAAGCCGGCTTTCCTCGCTCGCAGCTCCGCCACGGCGTTGGCCAGCCTGGAGGTTTGGCGCGGCGGGTGGACGGTGCATGTCGGGGATTGAGGTACGGGGTGGTCGTTGGTTGCCGGAGGGATGAGAGGGGGAGGGTCATTTATTTCCCCCGCGCGGCATAATTTATCGCGAGGATTTTCGCGAAAGCACGCAGAGCGCCGCGATAGAGTGAGTGAGAGAGGTTGAGAGAGAGAGAGTGAGAGAGGGGCGACGGGGAGAGGGGAGAGAGAGAGAAACGCGGAGGGTGAGTGGGTGGTGCAGGTGGCGTACGACGAGAAAGAGGGATTGGGCGGGAGGAAGAGGGAGCTGTAGGAGGATCGGGAAGAAGGGAGGAAGGGAGGAGGCTCGAGAACGAAGGGGCTAATACTCGTACGTCCAACCGGCGCGCATCCTCGGCCCGGAACGGAAAATTAACCCCGGAATCGAGCTCACCCTCCTCGCTCCATCCCTCCCTCCCTCTCCTCATCTTCCTTTGCGCTTCAAATTCTAAAGGTTTTCCGAAACATTTGGCAATTTTGAATACAAATGTACGCCGTCGCGAGAAAGTATCTCGCGGAATGTCGGGACGTTAATGAAAGCGCGGACCCGCAGTCGCGCGAGAGACGCGCAGACTTTTTTCAGGAGTAGGACACGACGATACGCGCGCTCGTGGATATTTTCTTTCCCTCGAATAAATATTTATATTCGATGCCGGGGAAGTAAAACACTTTTATTCAAATCCGAGAGATATTTCTCTTGGTGTGTATCGCGTACCGTGTGCAGAGATGCGCGCGGAGAGACGAGCTTTTCTGTTTTGCTCGTGCATCGTCACGAAGACGGGTTGAATTTGCCGGCAATATTCGCGTTGCGTTCGCATACAAATCGGTAGTATCATCGCGATGCTGATTGCTACACCGAATTATAATGTTCGCGTTTGTATGCGAGCTCACACACTCAGGTGGAAAATATCTATATGGAGATTACGCGTATATTTCGTATATAGAAAATGTATATATATAAATTTGGACTTATACTTAATTTATATATCGCGTGACTAATGGCAAAAGGGCGTATCCACCAAAACAAGCGGCATTTCAGCATTGCGTTAATTTTTTGCTTCGTACGATTCTAAGTCGATCTAGCTGTACTTTTTTATGCAAAAACAAAAAAATGGGTAACGCCAAAAAGGCGTATCCTTCAAAATAAACGGTACTTCAATATTACGTTAATTTTTTGTCTCACGTGATTCTAAGTCGATTTAGCCATAGGTACTTTTTTTTTGTACAAAAAACAAAAAAACGGGTAGTGCCAAAAAGGCGCATTCACCAAAATAAACGGTTCATTCGAGTACAATTCTGTTGATTTTTTGTTTTCCCATTAAAAAAGTATAACTACGATACGCCCTTTTAGCATTAAAATTGAAAAATTTTCCAAAAATTGCCATGTGGCGATTAGTCTCGCGATATAATTTATGTGTAACACCATATATTGACTATATATGGTTTATATCTAGTATTATTTTAATTGTTTCAATTTTTGAATAATTCATGTATAATACATACCTATATATGGTTTATATTGAAATAATGTATAAATTTAATAAGCCCAAATTTATACATATATGTTCTCTACACAAAATAAATGTAATCCATATCCATATACTTAATATATTTTGTCCGCCTGGGCGTGTCAGAGAACCCCCTCGGATCGATCGTAATCGTTCAAACGGTTGGCGAGCGATTTGACCTTAATCGGGTAGTATCGATCGTTCGTTCACACTCGAAAAGGGAGAGAGTGTGCCAAAAATACTCGCGTGAAAAAGGAACCTGAAGAACGGTGCAACGGTCGTCGATCGCGTCGATTGATCTCCAATCTCGCGACCGTCGCTGATCCCTCAAAGGAGAATCCGCGACCGATTGTGGGCGAAAAAAAATATCATCCCCTCCCTGCTCCGCGCGAGCCGACCACCACGCATCGATATGACGCACCACCGAGGTTGCTGATGCGGAAGAGCATACCCATATATGTAGCGCGCGAAACCAATCCACAGCTTGACTCTTGCCGCGGCCGCGTCCCGCGCGCAGAGAGCGTGTTCGATTTACGAAGCCCGGGAAATCGATTCGGAAGCCTTGAAAGTGAGGGATGTTATTTCGAAATTGATCCCCGCAAGTCCTCTCTCTTTCCCTCGGCTCTCTCTCGGCGCCATCGGCCGCGTAAAAGTTGCGTACTGAAACATCGACCCCTCTCTACATTTCTCTCTCTCTCTCATCAACCCCTTTCTCCGGCCGTATGTAGGGGGTGTGTACCGCGAGCCACCCTCGCAACCTCAGAGGGGAAAAATACGTCGGCGCGGAGAATGGAGGGAGGCAAAAAGTACCGAGCGACCGGATTGGCGGGTCGCTCCGGGGTGGGGCACACCTTGCGCGTCACCCCCTCGCGTCACCCACGGCGCGCCGCCGCGAAGAGCTGGAGGGCCCTCTCTCGTCTTCCGACCGAAAATATCCTCTCCCGGATGGGCGCGAGAAGGGCTTCGCGCGAGAGGCGAGGCCTCAACCTTATCAACGCACCTTAAATACTTTCGATACATCATCGCACCCCCAAGAGCGATGCCCCCGCGCGACCGTGAGGGGTGATCGATCGAGTTCTTCGTCCCGCTCGAGCTAAAAATGTCGAAAGCCTCCGTCGACGTGGCTCGATCGAAAATCGGAGTTTCGGAATGCCTGAGAACTTTCGTCGGATGCAGAGATCCAGCGCGATTACGTCATGACGTATAGGGAGGATCGCCGCGTTTATCGATCGCCCTCTAAATTGGACTGTCTCTTGAAAATTCGAAAAAAAAACACAATTTCCTGCGTCATATCCTCCTCCCACGCGTGCGTCCGTCCCTTACGAACCCACCTGCCACCAGGGGATGATTTATGGCGTACGTTGTAGCGGAGGAAATATAAGTCCCTCGCTAGTCTTGACTTTCTCTCTTTGCTCAAGTTTCATACAAATCTTTTGATGAATCGCTCGACTGCTTCTGAAAGAAATAGGGTAGACGGAGGCGAATCGGATCATAGATTTAAATATATTTCATAAATCATAGTTAAAATGAGCATTTTGACTGTTCGTATTACAAGAAACTCTAACAAATGACGCATCTCTCAAATAGCCCCCTCCACTGCTTTTCTGCCCTCACTCGGTTTTTTATCGGTGAGAAAAACTGAAGTTGGGACGACGCACCACATACTAACACTTCTATCCCCAAGATATGTATGTGGACCTAGTATGTGATAACATGTTACCGATGATAAAATGATGCACTATCGGTACATATTACATATGTAAACCACACTTCTGAACGCAACCTCTCAAATAGCTCATTCCCGGTTGGGTGCGCCATTTGGGAGTCTCCTGTACTTCATTGGAGAGGAACGAAGTAATATGAACTATCGAAATGCTCATTTTCAATAAGATTTTAAAAAATATGAATCTACACTAAGTTTTTGTAATAAACTTGATGTTACTTTTATAAAGTTTTTATCATACAAACTCTCATCTATTAAAATTACTATACGTGATTGGAACGATTAAATTTATTACAGATTTGATTTAAATTTACCACAAAATCACTTTAAATATACCAAAATTGAAGAATCTTTCCAGTAAAATCTGTACAATTTCAAAACTCTTTTCAAAAATTACAAATCATTCATAGCGATTCGTATTACTGCGCTTGACTTGCTATTTTATAATACTTTTGTATAGAAAATGTACAGCAAATTTACAAATCCTTCAAATAGCATATAATCTGATTCACCCTACGATCCGATTCGCCTCGGTCTACCCTAGTCGATATTTAGAAATTAAAACGCTATTCGGTCAAACTATGCCGCAATTGCCTACTGCAGTGTTTGAGAATCAGCCAACGATGAAATTCGAGGAAATACAGAGGAAAGGAGCGACGACGGATCATCGGATGCTGCGACGGACAGCGACGAAGGCTAATCGAGAATTCCGAAGAGAGCAGCAGGAAAACTCGCCTTTGTTGGGTATCTAATTTCCGATTGGCTCTCCTGGGCAGGGTGCCTAATAAATTCGCAACGGAAACGCTTCTCTCTCAGACGCGTATCTGCCCGTTACCGAAACTGACGGGCTCTCGCAAGCCCGCTTTAATTACCTCACTCGTCGAGTTTATCGGGCGATTCTCCTCCTCGCGATTTCATGGAACTGTCATCGTTTTTTAAGACCCCCGTAGCGCGGCCAAGATGAATTAATTAACGGCGGGACGACGACTTCTCGTTTCTCGATGTGTGGATGAACTTCCGCGGATCGACGCGATATTAGTGGTCGCACTCCGTAACGAAACGTCAGTGCGCGCGCGCACTGAGAAAAATAACTTGGTCAATTTAACCAAAATTTTGGAAATGATGACCAAACCGTTTGGTGAAATATGAATCCTCCATCTGTGTTTTATTAGACTGATCAATTTTTTATTAGAATAACTAACCGTTTAGCTGGAATAACTAGACATTTGGTGAGAATAACATGATATTTGGTTCAACTGACCAGTATTATGGTTAGAATAACTACACATGTTTAACTAGATGCATTTCGTCATTTTAACCTAATTATTTTTCTGTGTGGTCGCGCGGCAGATATTGGTCACCTACATTGATATAAGGATTAAGGAATGAATAAAAATGTAAAATGTATTTAGCGTTTTATTATTAAATATTAGAAATTTCTTAACAAACAATAACAGAATATAAATCAAATATCATTTTTTTTTAACAATCACAAACTTTCAACTTATATTTACGCATTTCATTTCAGAAATAACATCACATATGGATGACCATTGTCATCCGCGCGACCACTCTAGGGTTAATGACGAAGAGTCGTCGCGACAGGGAAGGAGACCCTCATTCGACATCTCCCGATTATCAGCGACGTCCTTGCGACGCGTATGCGTAGAAACGGAGTGGGAGGACGAAAGAGTGTCGCCGATGAGGGGTTACCCCGAGTGAAAGCGGCCGAAACAAAAAAGAATCACCGGAGATCACGTGACGCACGTGGGAGGCGATAATTAATCAAGCTAAGAAAGCCGGTCGAACGGGGGTGGATTTAAAACAGAGGGGCACGATGGCCGGAGGGTCGAATTTGGCGGGAAAAACGAAACCAAACACGACGGAAGGGGACACGCGCGCGGAGCGATACATCACGTCCTCTCGGATAAAAAAGACTAGGGCCAAGTGGAGGGGCGGGGGCTTTTTTCCCTTCTCTTTTTCAGTGCCCGCAACCCTCCGCGGCGGGAGGGTGGGTGATCGAATCCTCGCTCCCCACCGCTGCGAGATGTCCGCTGCGTGAGGAGGGGGTAGGAGCGAGCGAGGGAGGACGGAGGAGAGTAATTTTTAAAGCGCCGTTTGCGGGAAAATAAAAATTAGCGAGAGAGGGAACGGCCATCGGTCTTCGCGGGGGAGCGTCTGGGAGCGCGCTCATTTTTCAAGGAAAAAAGAACCGTTCGATCGTAGAGGGGTGAGAGGGAGAGCGAGGAGGAGATAGAGAACGATCCATCCTACCCCCCGTGGTGGAATCGACGGCGATTCGAATGCGAGGAGGTCGCGGAAGAAATCGAAATCGCCTCTTGATCCCACGGCGAAATTTCCGTTGTGCTTTTCCCCTCCCTCTCATCGCGAGGGATGTAATATTTTTCAGTGAAATCGCCGCCTGGAAGCGTCGATCGAATCCATGAGTTTTCTTGGTATCGCAATGGTAGTTTCGTCGCGGCTTTCGTTTGAAATTTTAATCATATCAGTGAGAGAGATATCGGGGCTTTTGATAATTGATAGGTACGCGTTATATCGACGCGGGGCGCGAACGCCGCGGATATTTTGCACGCCAGGCTTGTGCCGCCCGCGAAGTTCGTCGAACATTTGCAATTACTGAAATAATGTCGAATTTGTGGCACTGGTACTCTTATGTACTCAATGAGAGACCGTCGATAAATTTCGATCCTCTTTTAGAGGAAGTAGATACTTGTCCCGAGGAGACATTTTTGTATCGAAAGGATATTAATTCTAAATCATTGATCGTCAAAGGGCAGATTATTTTCCCATAAAATATCGTTCATTTATTTCTGCGAAGATTGTAGTTTTTTGCCTATATTACTAAAATTATGAAAAAGTAACATACTATCTCATCCCAAAAATTCGTATGTGTATCTATACTGTCAGAAATTTCTGTTGTGAATTCGCAAATGTGTTTTAAGTTTTTAACCAACATAAAAATGTGGAAAACTACTAACAATTCCAATACAAAGATACAAGTTCTATAGAGAATGTATACACTGAGAAAAATAATTAGGTTAACATGACAAAACGCATCTAGCTAAACGCGTTTAGTTATTCTAACTAAAATATTGGTCACTTTAACCAAACACAGATGGAGGATCTATATTTCACCGAACAGCTCAGTTATCATCTCCAAGATTTTGATTAAATTGATCAAATATTTTTCTCAGTATACAGGAAAATGACAATAAATACTGTAGACTCGCAATAAGACATCATACAGTCACGAAACATGTTATAAATTCACAATTCCTTTCGTAAATTTAATATATTTTTGCATTGCAGTCATATTTTGAATTCAGAAAACATTCTAACAGTGCAGATAATCACGATCGAAGCGGTCGTATCTACAATTGAAATAGCAATAGCGGCCTCTCCTATTTTTCCTGAATTCCCGTTACCATCTCTTTTTTTTTCAATAACATATAATGAATATTTATTACAGCTAAAAATATTTTTCCTCTCCGCACGCTACTCTGTCACTGTATCTATGCGCGGTGGTATATTTTTAACCCCGAGAGAAGTCTCTATTTTTTTCCCCGTGAACGATTCGATCGTTAACGCTCGCTCGAGTGAGGTATCCCTCTGTATGTATAATTCTCCGCTTCGATCGTCGAGTCGGTTTCCGCACGCGGCACAGCCCGAAGAGCAGATGTTAGTTATGAAGAGATTGCACTTTGCGTCGACAACGTGTCGGCCCGCGAAATTGACTCAAATTGAAACAGAAGGCGATAGAATTCGTTTCGTCGAATATCCCGATGAAACGTATCGCTGATTATTTCGGCGCGAATTCCCGCTTTTTTTTCCCGCGCGGCGAACAACTCGAGGGCAACACACTCGCGCCGGGTTCGCCACTTTGGCCGTTCGTAATTAGAACCTGCCAACGCTTAACGGTACAAATTGTGTTTCTAAATCTCGTTAAAGTCCCGTTTCTACCCGAGCGCCGGCGTTGTTTCCATTTCGAAGCGTGAGAGAGAACTCCGGAGTGTTGGTATCGAGCCGCTTTCCTCGGCACGTTTCCAACGTTCGGACGAATTTCACCTGCGAATCTTGCTGACGGAGGTACGGGAGGAGACGTTTCCCTGAAACGCGAATGCTGGGCTGCCTTAATTCGACGTGTGGGAAAGGCGCGTCCGAGTCGTTCGCTCCGCTTGCGCGCTTCTAAGTTTGACATTATCGAATTTATTTCTGGTGTCTCCAGAGGAGAAACGAGAGAATTTATTGTAGAAATCACGAGAGTGCGAATGAGAATGCCTGTGATAATTATATCAAGAAAAGAGTTTACTTGAAATTAATAAATGTTTCTTTAAATGTGGCGAAATAAACATTTTATTGGATAGAATAATTATTTAGCACAATTAAATCCTTCGAGGCAATCGTTTGAATGAAACAAACATTTTAATAATTAACATGTATTTTCTTGTCTTAACGAAATATTTATTTAGCTGTATACGTTAATTATTAAAATCTTTATTTCATTCAAATGATTACCTCAAATTAATTAATTCTACCAAATAAATATCGTCATAATTAACGAACATTTACTTGATACAGTAAAATGTTTCTCTCTTTCGTCATATTCAAAGAAACATTGATTAACTAGAAACAAACTGTTTTCTCGGAATATGTATGATAAATTTTCTCGCTCCGATCTCATATAAAGAAAAAAAGTGTATGTGACTTTTTCACGATTAGGTATATCTATAAAATGTAGATTATCCATCGAACGGTTTATCTGTATTGATAATTACCGATATCTACACAGAGAAAAATAATTAGTTAGAACTATTGAAAATTACTTGTAGGGTCGCAAGTAATTATTTATTTATATCAACGAGATTT
Source organism: Xiphydria camelus (assembly GCA_963678675.1). Lineage (NCBI taxonomy): Eukaryota > Metazoa > Arthropoda > Insecta > Hymenoptera > Xiphydriidae > Xiphydria > Xiphydria camelus. The sequence continues at coordinate 19,514,811 of OY783199.1, read as the reverse complement.
TTTAGAGTGCATCAATTAGATATCTCTTTCTTGCAATCATGTGGAATATTATGTAATTACAAGGAAGGAAAATTTGATTAATACGAAGAAAGATTTAATTGATGTAAATAAATAATTACTTAACGTCCCCGCAAATAATTTTTAAGTCGATCCAACTAATTCTCTTTCTCTGTGTATGATAGATTTCCTCATTCCGATCTCGTTTAAAGAAAAAAAGCGTATGTGACTTATTCACGATTATCTCATTATCTATGAAACGATTTAGTCCCACCGATAATATTGATGATAACGGATATATCGATTCTAACGGAGGCACTCGCGATATATTAATTACAGCGATTGTCATAATAGCAGTCGTCGTCAAACCCCTGTAAAAATATAATCTAATGAATATATATATAATGAAAATTGAAGAATGTACATAGCCACGATACCCCACGACTGTATAATTTAATCCGCTCACTCTCGACCCATTTGTTTTTCAGATAACGAGCATTACCACGATTTGGTCGGACGATCGTAATTTCTATAAACAAAGGAGAGAAAAGCAGCGCCCTTTTTCACCTTCGAGATAAGGTACGCATAGTGAACTAAACGACCCGGTATATCCTACTACTCCTCGCTAACTCCGTCATCCCCCCGTTATACGAGAACAAGGAGAGAAAGACACTCCACGCGGTGAACGGTGAATACACACAAATCTCGAGATAATCCGAACCCGCGGAGCATTGCCTCCCCCTCCAATAACCTCTCGAAGCCCCGAGGATAATCAACCGAAGTCGGAGGGCAATTTATGCAAATTCAAACGTTAAATCCTCGGAAAGTCCGTCTTAAGCTCGGCAGCCATTCGGATTTTTAAACGACGCTTAATACTCTAATTAATGTAATTTGGTTCCTACGTGTATACGAGGCCGCGCGAAGGCGAGAGGATGACGATGCAGCCGCAGCGTCGGTCCACCGGCAGCTATCGGCAGGGCGCGACGGGGTCGCGGGCCCAGCGCGCTTGCTCCTCTCTCTCTCTCTCTCTCATCCCCCTACATCCCGAACACCCGACGGTCATCTAAACTTTTCCCGTAATTAGTTATAAATTTTAGCCGCGTTCTCTGTAACAATATTCCGACCTCGTTGAAACACCATGTAGTGGGAAAGAGAGAGAGAGATGGGGGGGGGACAGAGAGAAGCTCCGACCTTCCCTGGCCCCGCTGGGAGATCGAGGGTAGGTATACGTGCGCGCGCCCTCGTGTGTGTCGGGGGTGGTTGTTGGCCGCGGAGTCGAAGTGGGGAGATACGCACCGCGCACTAACGAACGAACGAATGGGGTATAAAGAGAGCAGGATAGAAAATTCGAGTACGACGATGGTGGGGGTGGCGGCCATTTTGCGAGCCGCGAAAAACACCCGCCCCGAGACAGGAGGAGTACGGCGGAAGGGTGAGAGAGAGAGATCTACCCCTGCGCCCCCTTCCCATTCTCCCCCCGCCTGCTCTCCTTCTCTCCTAATTCCTCCGCGGTTCTCGTTCCTACGAGCCCCGCTGCCGCGCTCGTGTATTAAGCGCAAAATGTAGATGAACATTAGGCCACGGTACGTTTGTACCCGGGCGATGAGCAGCGCCGGTAGGGGTAGTCTCGTGGTACTCGCCGCGAAACTGTATACTCCGGGTACCGCGATGGCTGGGCAAATATAGCCTTCATTTTTCCTAATTTTTTCTAATATTTTTAGCGGTTCCGCAGGGGCTGACGGGAGTTTGGTCGCGAAATAGCTGAACTTCTCGATCGATTTTTAAAGAAACAAAGCGGTGAATCGTAACCCTGTGGAGAGTGTCACAATAATATAGCGCGACTCTCTCTCCTCTCTTAAAATAAGGAGAAATAGTATATATTGTCAAATTTCTGTATGGAGAGAAATATTCTCGTATGTTTAGCAGAATCTCTACGTTGCTCGGAAAATATTGCTGAAATCCGCGCACGCGGAGATATTTGATTACTCGACTAACACTGCTGTGTGTGTGTTAAATCGGGAAAAGAGTGTATTGGTATTTTATGAATGTTCCTTTTGTGGAGCATACCTACATTGCTGAATTAACGATATTAATAAACCGAACTTGAGAAATGATATGCTTTCATAGTATTTTTAAATTCTGTGACGTGGTTTTGTTGCAGAAGTAATACACTGAATTATTTTGTAAAGAAAGAGTAGGTACTGGGTAGCTAGATTAATAAGATCAAACCAGTCAGTTTGCAATAATTTCAATTTGGCATGCAGTGTCGTTATAGCAGAATTTTATAGCGAACTGAATTAATCGCTTTTGTGAATTTAATTACTCAGTGCTTTATACCCCACACATGCCATAATTTATACAAGGTTCTTTGTTGAGACAAAGAACATTGTTGTATTTGTAATATTGCCAGGTTAAATTTCTAACGAAATACGATATTATGGTTAGTAGCTACGTAAGTAATATTGTCAGTTATATTATTCAAGACATAAGTACCTAAATACACAAGCAATTGCAGTTGACGAAAATGTAATGAGATCCATTTCAATTATACGGGAAGAAAATGTAGAAATGCTATATCTTAATATTGCTAAACACAATAACAAAATAATGTATAATTTCAACAAGATGATATTAATGACCACAAGTGTTTATATTCGACGATTCGACGTTACAATAGTGGCATATATTTGCCATGTAGATATATTTGTTTCTAACATTATCGACAGCACTGAGGAAAATAATTTACCGATTCAACTAACTGTCGACATGAATAACACCAAGTACATATTTATTTAAGACAAGTAGTATGTTCATTGAATGAACGAATCTTCACTTCATTCGAATAAATATTTATACTTGATTCAACGAAAAAATGTTTGACTTAAATAAATATGTTCTTGTCGACTATTCATGTCGACTTGAATCGGTAAATTATTTTTTTCAGAGAGCGATGCTCATTGCCAGTGCAACATCAACGAGTCGAAAGCATTTAGTTTTTACTACTTGGAATTATTTCCGTCTGATATTCGTCGTCACACAGAACCCAGATAATATTAACGATTGGTACAACGTGCACCAAGAAAACGGTTTATTAACAGTAAATAAATGTAATTTAAAATACGGCGAAACAAATGTTTCATTAGGACAAGAAAGTGTGTGTTAATTATTAAAATCTTTATTTCATTCAAATGATTGCCGCGAAGGATTTAATTGTGCCGAATAATTATCATTATAGTTTACGAATATTTATTTGATCCAATAAAGTATTTTTCCCTTGTTCAAACAAACATTTATTAACTATAATACAAATAAACTGTTTTCTCGGTGTGGAATAATCGTCAAAACGTACATGCAGTCGATTGATATATTAAAAAGAAATCGAAACTAATCGGCTCTCTTTCCTGCGCAAAGTCTCACCCCGAGCCGAGAGACGGTCCAGCGACGATACGCAGCCTCTTTCGCGGTACGGGTAATCTCGAGAGGGTCGAGGGGGCTCGGCGCGCGCAATCGAATCGGTGTCACTCGGCGGATCGAAGCGGATTCTCTTTTTGTGGATCCTCGCTCGGGCATATAGCTCGTCTAATTAGAAAGGGCTTTCATCAGCCGCGGATTCGGCGACCGCCGAGTTTTGATCACGATCCAGAAGAGGGGTGGCGTCGAGAGGGCGGCCGCTTCAATCGCGAAAGGAGCCTTCTTTTAAATTCATTTCGGGAGCGCGGTTTTCGAGCGTGACCGACTCGCACGCTTATCTAACCGTGTCACCCCCCCCCCCCCCCCCCCCCTCCAACCGATCCGTCCAGCGTCACGCGAGCGAGGGTGCCGCGAGGGGTAGGGTTCGACACATTTTCGGAAATCGCCGTCGATCGTCAAACTCGCTACGATTGCACCGGATAGAGGTGCGTTCGTTGCCCGATGGGAGGAAAAGTCGTCGCACTTTCGATACGGTGCATCGCGACGTCGCGCTTAGCCCGATAGCCCGATCTGCTCTTTCGTCGTTCTTACGTCGCTATCGCTCACTACTACGCGTCGTGTCGCGGCTCGACGCGATGATTACCAATAAATATATGAAAATATGCGAATATACGTATGTTGACGGAGGAAAGAGCACGCGTGACGCGAGCCGGTCACGATCGATCGTCCTATCGGACAAAGTGGACGATAAACTGACGAATACTTCCCGACGACTCGATTCCGCTCAAGTACTTGTATTCTAACTGCCTCCGTGTGACGTCTACAAAAAATGTTTCTCGCGAAAAGGCCCCCGTTTTATTTCAATACCTAATCTCGTTTTGCGTAGACTTTCGAATGTAGAGTTGGTAAAATCCCTTTTTGTTAATGGTCGCATTTCGATCTGGAATATAAATCTACATACAGGGAAAAAGAATGAGAGTTGGATCTATTAATAATTACTCGTGAGGTCGCAGGTAATTATTTATTTACATCAATTTGATCTTTCTTCGTATTAATTGTAACATACATGATTGTAAGGAACAAATATACTCGCGACCCCGCAAGTAATTATTAGTAGATCCAACTAATTAAAAAAAAATTTACTAAAAATTATTTGCGGGGACGCAAGTAATTATTTATTTACATCAATCAGATCTTTCTTCATATATATTAATTAGATATTTCTTTCTTGCAATCACATACTATTCCATGTGATTGTAGAGAAGAAATAATTAATTGATGTAGGTATCAAAATATTTCACTGATATGAATAAATAATTACTTACGACCTTGCAAGTATTTTTCAGTAGATTCAATTAATTCTTTTTCTCTGTGTAGCGATGTCATAGTAGGAAAAAAAGTCCATAGGTAAAGAGATAATCCCCGAAGAAAAAGAAACCAGAGCAATTTTTACCGTTTCATCCAGTGGCGCTGGGCTCGAACTCACACTGAGAAAAATAATTAGGTTAAAATGACAAAACGAATCTGGTTAAACGCATTTAGTTATTGTAATCAAAATACTGGTCAGAGCTGAATCAAATATTTAGTTATTCTGACCAGAAAGTGGTCAGTTCAACCAAAAAGACGGAGGATCTATATACAGTTTGGTCATCGTCACCATATATGGTATACCTAATTACTGTGTAACTCCGTAAAGCTTCCTGGCCGCGGAATCGCAGTTTATGCTAGTCAAACTGTAATTTTCGTACAGTTATTTTTTCTCTGCGGCGGTCAAACGTAATTTAGATCGTTTCCATCTCGATAACTTTTTCTTCCCAGCGTCGAACCGGTAATACGAATGAGAAGGAAAACTCTTGAAACCACATTTTCCAAGAAACCACCGCACGGGATTCCCGTACCCGGCATCGAAGGATGCTGCGAAACGCGCCCTACCCGCGATTATCGATGCAGGTGCAAAATACGCGCGCTCTCTAAAGGGGCCCCAGTTCTCGCGTCGTAATAACGGATGTAAATTACGCGAGCGTGCGTGTGTATACGGAGTCCTTTACGCACGCATGTTGGTACAACCGCGCGCGGGTAGCCGTGGGTCGAGATATTTGCAAGCCAAATTTTAATACCAGAATTAATTTGACCCATGGAGATACGAGGTTCTCTTGCGCTCGCTTCGCTCCTCCTTCTCCGCGGCCGCCGCGGTAGGAAGAGAGGAGACGACGGCGAGGAGAACGGCGGGACGGGGAGGACGAACTCTCGCCGTTGTACCAAAATGTAAGCTAATTTATCGACGTCGTACAACGCCCGCTAATTCGCGCCGAAACTTTCGCCGCCAAGGTAGTTTAGCTTTATATCGTAAATTATTACGGCGCCGGAGGAGGGCGAAGGGTGACGGCGCGGGGGGGTCCTAACCTACGCGGCCCTCTGCGGGCCGCCTCCACTCCGCTCTCCTCGATACAAATGGCCAAAGTAAACTTCGCCATTACGAAGGACCCGCCGCGGAAGTTACCCCATAGTACCGCCATTTTGGCTCTGCTCTCCGTACCTACACGACTCCTGTAGTCTACCCCTTGCGCGGACTTTCACGGGAGAAAGGCGGGCACCCTTCTCCCTTGGTTTATGACTCTGCATCGCGTAACCGTATACGTACGGCGCAGTCTATGGGGATTAGTTGACGCTCGGAGGAACGCGTTTAAAGAGGAGAGGGAGGATTAAAAAATGATTCTTCGTTTTTATATATTGGGAATCATAGGATCTCGAAGGTGCGTAGGAGGTAGACGCAGAGTTATTCAGGTCTTCGGGAGGATAACGGGAATGAAGAAGACCTGAAGAGGTTCTATTTGAAATCAAAAAGGTTGAAGTAGTCCGAATTTCGACTCGAGGACGTCGTTGATGAATTCTGAAGATGTTGAAACTATAACGATAATCGACAGTCGCGATTATCTCGTTGACTTTGAGCTTTTCGTCGAGATTGGTATCGCATTTTTTGAGGTTTAATCTTCGAATTACGAAAAGGTTCTGTATACTATAGGCAGAGAAGAAAATGATTGAAGATGCTTCGAACGGTCGTAAATTACGACATATTGACTATATTTGTCTTCTAAGCGTACCAATTTGGCTGACAAGTGAATGGACGACGAGGTAATTGCGATATCAAAGTGATCCTGCCCATATGTAGTCTGACATCGCGCGTTGCGTCGATTCGAGGTACGAAATTGTACGTACGAGTATAATTGCAATTCGAACGGGTGTACGACGAACCGCTTTGTTTTCTAATGACAAGGCGACCATCTTTTCTCTAATGCTCTTGTAAAGCCACCGAGAGACACTAAACTCACATGTACATATACTGAAAGAATTTATTTGTAGTGTGTTAATAAATGTATACTTAATTATGGTGCAAAAAATATTTCGTTGGGCCAAGTTAATATATATTAATTATTAGAATTTTTCATTAAAAGAGAAATAGAGAAATAGCTAACGAATATTTATTTTGTCCAAAGAAATATTTCTTTCGTCATAATCAAGTAGGTATTTCCCAGGCGGAGAAATTCTATATATTTTGTATATGACCCATATGTGATTTTGGTCATATATGAATTATAATTATATGATATCTATATTAACCATGTAAGGACTATATATCGATTTCTGAATGATTGTATAATCCATAATATAGTCTGTATATCGTTAATATAGAAATCATATATGGATTATATATGTAAATTGAGAAAAGTAATTAGGTTAAAGTAACAAAACGCATATAGTTAAACGCATTTAGTTATTCTAACTAAAATACTTAATGATTTTAACTATTAATGTTTAGTTATTCCAACCAGACGTTCAGTTAATTTAACTAAAAAGTGGTCAATTTAATCAAACAGATGGAGGATCCATATTTCACACACGGTTTGGTCATCGTCTCCAGGATTTTAGTTAAACTGACCAAGTTATTTTTCTCGGTGCAGCTGCACGTGACGCGAGATATGGGAAATATTCAGTCTCTGCGCAAATAGATCTTGACGAGGGAGTACCGGGACGCGATTGTTTCACGTCGTCGGCTGCACACGACAGCCCGGCGAAGGATGCGTACAACTTTCTCTACCATCGAGCGTTAATTCAAATTTCACGAAGAAAAGCGAGCTCGGCGATGGGAAATGTATAGCCGCGCGGTTGCAGGGTTTGAGGGATGCATCGGACGTGTTGTATCGCTTGTGCGGAGTTACGTGCTCGGGTCTCTGTGGGGACATTTGAGCCGACGGAGATCGAGGACGGGAACGTCGATTTCATCGCGACGTCTCCGCGCCAGGGAGAGGCATTAATTTTATCTCTAATTAAGCCAAGTCTCTCCGGACTTGCTCTACTGTAAGTCGTATAATTGGCGAAGGGTAGCGCTCGCTGTTAGTCTCCGGAGAAATGAGGAAGAGCGCGTCTTTTTTCCGCGTGGATCGGTATTCTTATCGGTCATTTCTTCGCGAGCGGTCGCGTTTTTATTCGGAGTAAATATCTATAAAGGCTGTAATTTCTATATTGAATTCATATTTCTTTTTTAGCGAATGGCTATTTTTTCTGAGTAAATACCGGCGATGTAAATTTGGCTTCATTCGAAACGATCAATGTGTAGATGTACCGATTGGATAGCAAAAGAAAGCGTAGCGTCCTAAAAATGTGGAATTATCAACAAAATTGAATTTGAAGAATAAAATCGGTTTCCCTCCCCTTCTCGATCGCGTATTTCAATTTCGTGTTTATAAAATCAACGTCTAGGATAGGGAAAGAAAACGTAGCGTCCGAAAAATTAGGAGGCCTCGACGAAATTGAAGTTTAGAGATAAAATCGGTCCCCTCTCTCTCCCCTTCTCGACCGTGTATTTTAACTCCCGGTGTTTAAAATCCTCGAACAGTCCGAACCCACTTCGTAGCAAACCAACGGTAAAACGATTCCTCGGTAGGAAAGCCGCGATAAAATTAAAATCACGCCCGCGGAATTCGTCGACCGCGCGATCCTTGACCCAGAAACGCGTGAAAAACCGTTCGATCGTCGCGTCGATTCAATTTTTTTTTCCACCGATACTCACACCGACGACGCGCCCGCCGCCGTTCCTTCCCTCTCCGAGTTCCTTCCATCGGCCGACGTCGCCATTTTGTTGCGCCCTTCATCGATCCTGCGCCCACGCAGCCGCCGCTTTTCCCGCCATTTTTCCCTTCCCGCTTTTTTCCCTCGGCACGATTCCGCGTCCGCCCGACCGTCGCGCGGATCTTCGAGCCTTTCTCGAGACGCGCGCGCGTCTCGCCGTGATCGCAACCGCTCGAAAACTGAGGCATCGGGACACGACCGAGGGCCGTTTGCCGGTTCTACTCGTTTCTCCATCCGATTTGCATAGAGCTAGTTCGAACGGCAGATTGGACGAAAAAGTGGTTCCCGTGGAGAGAGAGAGGACGCGGAGCGAGCCTCCTTTGTTGGACCCCCAGCAGAGCTGCAGCTCGACCCCCACTCTGGTCGCGGCGCCCTTCTGGAACCCTTGCAGCTCGGCTGCAGGGCTTTCCACCGACGCGGCGTACCTATACGACGATGTAAATTGCGTGGTGGTATTTTTTTCATTTTAATGTTTACTTGCGCTAAATGGGAGTCGAGCGGAGGTCTCGCGATGCAATTTTTTTTTTCGAGGATGCAATTATTTAAGACTAAGAGGAGCTTACGAGTATCGTGTTCGAGTATTACTTTGCTGTGGGTCGGGCGGGTGATGGTACTTGATGCTTTTAGATTTTTTAAATCGAATTTGGAGAAATTTATAGATACTTACCTCAATTAGATATCGTATTAGCCTCCGAAAATATGTGCATACACAGTTGAAAATTTTATATTGAAATCGGTCCATCCGGTTTTTTATTTTAAAAACAACCAATTCTTCTGTTAATCCAGAATTTTTTTAATGAAGATTAATACGAAGAATTTTATATTTTTTTGTTCGTTAAAATAAACTGACTTTTTGTGTTGATTTAATATTCTTTGTATCAATTTTAACACAAAGAATGTTGGGTTATAGTTAGATACATGAAGAATCGGTTGATTTAAAAAAAAATGTAAGTGGATCAAATCTGGTACAAAATTTTCACCTGTATAGGTACATATTTTCGAAAAATAACACATCTAATTGAAGTATAAACTTCTTCGAATTCGACAAAAATTTGATAGGATCGCTTTCTACCTCTTTATTGCTACTGATTATTATTTTAACGTAGGTAAAGGTAGTAAATCAAAATTACTATCTATAGAAAAAATTTTGTCTAGTACACTGAGAAAAAAAATTACTCAAGTCAATTAAACAAATTGAATAGTCCTAAGAGCGCATTTGTTCGATTAGAATGAACATCAATTGGACGTATATGTATAAATAATATCGATTTAATTGAGTATTATTCGGACCAAATTGGTATTCATTTGAATCGATTAAATGTGCTCTTTAGGACTATCCAAAAATACGTTTATTTAGATCAAGCAAACTTTTTTTCTCAATGTATATTGAGAAATATTTGAAAAATTACTAGCAGCGAAGAACGTACATCTTACAAAATATCGACCATATGTGCTTAATTTAATTCCACACTTCCTTCGTTTTTCCACTTCTGTTTATTCACCAAGGTGAAAACTAAAAAAAGTAATACCTGTATGACGAAAATTTTCATTAAATGTCATAAAATAATAGTATCTATTGAATTTAGCTCAAGCGAGAGCAAAGGTGATGGGGTTCTATTAATAAGGCAGCGTGTATAAGCGATGAATAAATCTATAGATGACCCTTCCACGACGAGGTTCCATCGCGAGGTGATACGCAGGATCCTCGTCCTGCAGCCGCGTGAGATTTTCTTCTTAACAAATGGAGTGAGTGGTCCGATAACGGATGCGAGTCTCGCATCTGCGGGAGCCGATTCGTGAGAGATTTCAGCTAATACGAATAAAGCTATACGCGACGATGATAATGGAGCTGCAGCCTCCGATCCTCCACCCCGAAGACCGCGCAACCGCTATCCCGTTTCGTGAGAACCGTCCGTCAACATGAATAAAGCTAAATTCCGTCTCTTCTGCCGCGTCGGCGATCGAAATCCGCCGGAGCTACATTAGATTCTCGATGAAGGACCGGTTTCTGCAAACTCTGCAATCCCCTCCGCTCGCCGATCCAAGCGGTCAGAGGGTGGGGGTTGAGCTGCATGACTCGCCGAGGGATGCGACGAAACGGGGAGCCGGCAGGTTGCTCCGGGGGTCCGAAGGGCTCCAGGGTCCTGACCTCACCTCTGACCCCGCACAGGTATTCCGCATGAAATTAGGATCTCTCTCGAAGACGGTCCCTCTGTTTGGGGTGTCGTGGGGATGAAATAAAAATCTCGTGTGTATTCTCTTACAAATTAGAGCTACGTTACCTATTCGTGAAGCATCCTCGTTCAGAGTAGTTAAAAGCGGTAGCGCTCTAATTTGTTGAGTAGATAATTGAAAAATTAAATTTCAAACTCTTATCAGATTATTGAAGTGAAACTTCTTTGCTGAGGGGGCTACAATTTTCCAGCGTCACGAAAATTTTGATCGCGTGAGGAGTATAGTTAGGTACGTGGTGGGGGGACCGGCACAGGAGGAGAGTGTGTCAGCGGCGACACTATTCCGATGCTTGCGCTAGCGGTCGAAAAGGAAGACGGCAGGAGAGAGGCTGAAATAACAGAGTAGTGATGCTACTGAATTCTCGTAACACTGCTTGTGTTTGTCTACTCCTCAGTTTTCGTAACGGCTAACGATTGACGCTACCATATTTTTACTATTTTATTTCAAGTATCTACAATTTATTTATTCGTGTGGAAAAGAGTTATTGATTTGTACAATTGACTTCATAAGTATAATTTATTTTCATGTCAATTGTGTGATTTAAAATGTAAAAAAGACTTACAGAGTTGAGAGAGGTTAGCTTTATAAGTGTAATTTATTTTTGTTATGTACAATAAATACTCTGATTTGAAATATCAAAAGTGTTCCGACAAACGTGTGCTGCTGACGCGTTCGCAGTCCCGCATCTTTCTCGAAAAGTAATCGAGATGAGTCGTAATATACAAACCGGTGTGCCGATTTGTCGACTCAAATTCAACAAAAAATTTACCCGCTAGTAATAATTTTTGTAAAATTCACGACAGTCGCCCTCGGGATTGGGAATTGGCTTTTCATTTAAAGTCCTACCTTTTCATCCTTACTATTGCCAATTATTATTTCTTGTTCAATTAAAAAATACGAATAATTTATCTCTATCTATATGAGTTAACTAAAGTCCATAGGTTACGAGATAATCGTGGTCAAAGCTGATCGGAATAGTACCACTTCATCCTACATCTGTTTTAGACATTTTAGTTGTACACACCGAGAAAACAGTTTATTTGTAGTTAATAAACGTTTATTTAAATATGGCGAAATAAAGATCTTATTGGATCAAATAAATATTCGTTAACTATTACAAATTTATTTGGTACAATTAGATCGTTTGAGGCAATCATTTGGATGAAATAAACATTTTAATAATTAACGTACCTATATTTTATTATTCCAACAAAATGTTTATTTTGCCGTATTTGAAATTATATTTATTAACTATTAATTAATTACGTCCGTCAACTATTACGATATTTATTTCAAACAATTAAAGCCTTTGAAGCAATCATTTGGATGAAATAAACATTTTAGTAATTAACATATATTTTATTATCCTAACGAAACGTTTATTTCGCCATATTTGAAATTACATTTATTAATTATTAATAAACTGTCTTCCTCGGTGTAGAAAAAGGTCATCAAGAAATCTAAAGCCCCTCTGCAGTGAAATTTTTTTCCCCGAGAAGTAGAATATAATAATGCCCATTGATCCCTCAAAGTTATCATTACCCTGCCAACTCATTTACTTCTTCAGCAAAAATTACAATACCAAGAAAATGAGCGCACATTTCAAACTCAACGCCGAGTGACAGATACCGAGAAAATAGTTTATTTATAGTTAATATACGTATACTTGATTCTGGCGAAAGAAATATTTCTTTGGGCCCCATGAAAATATTCGTTACCCATTACTCTGTTTCTGTTTGAACGAAGGAGACCTTCTAATAATTAACGTCAATTTACTTGGGGCCCAATGAAATATTTCTTTCGCCATAATCAAGTATACATTTATTAACTACAAATAAACTCTCCCCTCAGTGCGCCCCCGAGTATTCCACCTCGAATTAAGCCAGCCTCTCTTGTTCGAATCTCTCCCGCGTTTCCATATAACGCGTCAAACGATCAACGTCGAGAATTCGCGCGCCAACGTTTCCTCCGTTTCGGTCCGATCGAGCTATCACCCCGCCGCGTATAGCAAGAGGTAACGCGACCCGTACGATAGGCCCGTTCCGGTTAATCGTGTATCGCGCTATGCGTCAATGTACCTGCCGCCGCGGCATATCTGTGTATCACAATGCGTTGATGTATCCCACCCGCTCGGTGTGGCGCGTGGCACGGTGCACGAAACACATGTCGATACGGCCACATAATGGGGACATAACCGCTGTGTACGTACTCGAGTATTTAGGTGTCAGAGTGTCACGGGTTAATTGTACATAATTGGTTATTGTCGCATCTGCCCGGGTCTATCGCAATATCATCACCTACTTTCGTTTTCGAATATACGCGAACGACCATTTTACTTTCCAATAATGCGAGCGTCCACCCCTTTTCCACCCCGCGTGACGAGCGCGACGCGTATCCGATCGAGGGGCACCTACGAAGCGGTGAACAACCTGGAATTGCAAAGAGAGCGAGTGACGATGTCGCGAGTATTCGCTTCGACTATACGTCTTCGTCATCCACCGCGTGCTCTCCGCAAATCCACGGTAGCATTCGCTTCCACGGGGGTGCTATGTGACCGCACGCGAGATATGCCCGATAATCGATGACAATGCGATGAACGCGGAAGCGAGATAGGTTCGACCTTGACACTGTACCAATTAAGGTACGTTGACACCCCAATTCGTGGTCCGATACCACCATGGGCGTGCTACGAAACATCAACGCCCGCACTGCAAGCTGCAGACTGAGAAAACAATATCGTGATAGTAATTAATGTATTCGAATAACAGTTAATATATAATAAATCCATTGGCAAGCAGGTAATAAAATCCTATGATGAGTTCGCTAATGTGTAACATGGTATGTAGCTGTTACTCAATGTGTATTAACCCTTTGAGGAGCACATTTTTCTGCTGAAAATTTCATTCATCCTTGAAGGATTTAATTGTATCAAATAAATATCGCCATAATTAACGAATATTTACTTCGTCCAATAAAACATTTATTTCGCCATATTCAAACAAACATTTTTTACCTACAAAGAAACTGAAGATTATACTATATTAGGAATTGTAAGAAGTACGCTGTGTCTATTAAAAAATTTAATATATTTCACCTCGAGAAATTCTGTGTTACTGGGATTCACGGCAAAAACTACTACCGTGAAACAGGGCTACTTTGACATAGTTTAGAGAGTTTTATTACCGTAACTGTTTTGTTAGTTATTCGAATCAACAAATTCCTGTTCGTCTGAACCAATTGATACCTTGACAACAATGCCTATAAGAGACAAATTCCTAAAAGCAATCTTTGATATAAAAAAAATATAATTATTTTGGTGTCAAAATAACCCCATACCGCGGGGCTATTTTGACATGAAACTTTTTCGTGGCGGAGGTCAAACTACTACCGTTTAGGGGCTAGTTTTACACGAAAATAAATATATATTTTTTTACTTTACAATATTTTAGGGAGTTAAACATTAAAAATCAACAAAATCAACACCCGGCACATTATTTTCCCACTGTGATACCACTCTGCCTTGTTTGGTCACAAACTTCTCGATCCACACCTCGTATATATCCGCTTTAGTCATTTAAAATCCCCAATCACTTACAGTTTTCAGCGTTTGTGTTATCAATTCTTCTTCGGTTTTGAATAAAACTGTTGTGGATGTCCGGGATTACCTTCACGACTTCATTAACTTTGTACAATAACGTCGTTCTGTTTATATTATACTTTTCAGCGGCCGCCTTTTTTGATAACCTACGTACCGCTCTTAACTTCACTTATAGTCCTTTCCAAGTTTTCTTTAATATAATTTTTGTATGCACGACCTCCCACTTTTTGTTTAGGTTCTAACCATTTTAACAGAATTAGTTTAAATATTAAAGGCATAGTAATACCTCGAAGCACAGCAGAATGCTCAAACACGCAGTTAGTAACAACAGTATAAACATAACCTCAAATTGGTACCTATTTCTGCTTGTTGGCAAAGTAGCCCCACAAAGTGTCAAAGTAACCCTCAGAGTCAAAATAGCCCTGTTTTACGGTAATCCTTTTTCTGCGTATGCCCATCAAAGGGTTAACCGTTTCGTCGATTTCAAACAATACAATTTCTAACCTTTGATACATTAACAATTAAGAAATACTCTTAACTGCTAATGTTTTCCTCTCTCAGTACAGTTGAATGCACTCGGCTTGCAGCGCAGCTTCCCAAATAAAATGCACCACCCATTGCTTCTTGAACTGCATCCCCGTCGCGAGGGGATGCTTCTTCCAAGAAAGAATGCCCAATTTCGCGTTACACAAATGAACAAATCGAGCGGAGGCGAATTCAACCCTGTGCGCCCGATTCGGATCGAATCCAGCCAATGGCTTTGACCTTGATTGCAATCCGGGTCACTCGGTGCAGGCGTGGCTCGGTGAACACACATTCTCCGGTGCACCGCGCGGAACTATATCGCTGCCAATGACCGATATTACGCACGAGCGTACGCGCGTTCCGTCAGCTCCTGTGGATTCCCGTATGGCGATGGTATATGTATGTACGGGACGAGGGCCATTTCGGGACTTGCGATCCTGCGTGAAATCGACTGGGCGATATATAACGCTCGAACTTTACTAGCCACCTGCTGGGTGTGACGAGGTGTGTCTAATTTTGTATTGGATAGTCACATATCGGCTGTACGAGATTAATTGGCAGCAACAGAACTCTGAAGAATTATGAGAGGTCCGAAATGACGTTCAGGTACCAACTATAGGTTCTCGTGGAGGCGTTCGAGCGTCGGACGTTTGGTGAGAAATCGAGCGAGACATCATACTTTTTCTTTTTAATTTACTCTGGTGATGTTGGAGGAGATTTTAACTGGAGTAGGTTGCAGTAGGTAGTAGTCGCGGTACCACTGGCGTAAAATTCGCCTCAAACTGGATCTACTTATCGTTTGAGTACCGTCATTATATCGAAAACTCCAGAAATTATGATTATTATCATCACAAAAATCGTTCGCGAACAAAAAGATGCGTTCGATTCAGTTTAGACTCTGCGAGAGATCCTCGTATGTTCAACGAGTATCGTTTATCGTTGAAACATCCACGGGAAGACTGACACCAGTAACTTTTACTGTAATTTATAATAAGAGGTACACATAAGGGTTTTCGGATATTGCTAAAGTGCTGCAGAATAATTTTTCTGAAAAAAACTAGTAATGTATACTATCATGATTTAATGTTTTCAAAAGAAAAATTACCGTATCGCACTGTAAAAACTATCGAAAACCCTCATGTGTACTTTTTTATCGTAAATACACTGAGATAAATAATTATTGTTGCCAAAAAGTGTTTCCCTCAATCGAAAACATGATATAATATAATTCGAAGATCAAGCCATGGTTTTCTTCGTGCAAGAAAATATGTGATCGGCTCGAGTAATTGTTTTTTTTTTTCGTACTACGGTATTTTTTAAAATTTGTAAGACCATGTGTTCTCGATTCAAGAAACATTTTTTTGATACCAGCAATTGTTTCTCTTAGTATGCAATAAAATTGTTTAGTACCTATAGTGAAACTCGTAGATACAGCCGCTTGCCTATTAAATGCCTATTAAACCTGTGTAAAATTACCCGCTTAAAATACGCACGGACAATACGATCCCGCTTAATATGAAAAAATAATATCGGTCCATTGATGTCAAAAAACCCGCTCAAATGTACGAAACAGTGTGCAGTCTCTTAACACGTTCCATGCCACGTGTACCATTTGTGGTACAGTAACGTGTATCAGAAATGGTACACGTGGCACGGAACGTGTTAATCACGTGTCTTTAAGAAAAAAAAAGGGAAGGAGAGAGACAGAATAAAATGTTAGCAATAATTTTTTATTATTATTTCTTTGTCAGAGGGTAATAAAGGCATTTTTGTGTTATTACAAACAGTATCTCAATGTAATCTTATACAAATTAATAATGTCACTTTTTATTTGAAAATCCTAAATTAAAACTATCTAGAATAATTAAAAACTATTAGAAATAGCTGAGATAAGAATTACAAATAAATAAAACACGTTAACATACAATATGCACTGGCTTCTTATCCATTATTAGACGATAATCTACGATAATCCGAATAAGATACGATCCCGCTTAAAATACAAAATTCCCTCGGTCCCTTGGTTCACATCTTAAACGAGTTTCACTGTATCAGTCTTTTCGTGATTACCGGATCTAAATTCGGAATCAAATCGCCGACCGCTCGGTTCGTCGTAGTCCTGCATTCGACGACAAACAGCTTCCAAAACGAAAGATGTACCGCCGCTTCGTAGAGATCGAGCAAGAGCTATCGCAAGTCGCCCGCGCGTGTACGTCGTACATCGGCGGGCCGCGAGCAGAGGCGTCGAGTTGCGGAGGTGCCCATTCACAGAACGGCCTGCCTGGCCTCCTCCTCTATATCGGTGTCAATCCAATCAATGGTTTATTAACCGACGTGTGAACGAACGTCGAGAGAGAGAGAGAGAGAGAGAGAGAGAGAGAGAGAAACACAGGCCGCTCGCGCATATATACATACACAGCGGAGATATATGTATACGTCTAGATACACGATGCTGCGGGCAATTGACAGGGAGAGAGGAACGACAGTTCGTCCGCGGTTTGTTTGGACAGAGAGGACCTTAAACACGTGGTCGCGTGGTACACATGCATCGTTCGGTCGCGATAAAAAAAAGACTGACCCTCTCCTCTCCCTCTTGCTCAACCGGTACACGTATCTATCCATCTATCCCCCTCCCTCCTCTCATCTTCACTCATTCCCTCTCTCTTTCATCTCCCCCTCTTCCGCGCACGCTACACTGTTTCTCCGTCCCATCCGGACGAACTATCGGTTATTGGCAATCTGTATTTTTGTGGGACATAGCTCTTATACGAGCTGCTCTCGCACGCGCACACGTTCGCCACTCGTGTGATCGGGTCACCTTGAGTGTCTCGGCATCGAGGACCGTAGGAGGGACAACATTATTTTTAATTTCCAGCCAACGCAGCTCGTCCGATGGTTTCGACGGTGCGGGGTTTAACGAGAGCTCGATCGGTGGTATCAAGTCGATTTTTCATCGATTGGCTGATCTCAGGGGGTGGAACGCGGGAGACGCGGGGAGTTTTTAACTTGTGATGGACCTTCTCGTGCAAAGGATAAGGTTTTGTTGTATTTTGTTGTCTGCAAGGTGGCGTGTAGTGGAGAATAACGTTTGGGGTTATTTTTTGTATAAAGTAACAATCAACACACAAGTTCATGCGGAAAATGGAAAATCACTGAAATGAATCGATAATTGATCGCACCGGAGTTCTAACACGCGAGAGTTTTTCATACCATCGAAATTTATTGATAACGTCATTGCGAGTACAGTGAGAGAAATACCTAATTGCTGGTGCGAAAAAAATATTTTCTTCCATCAAAAATAAGATATAATTCCTGGATCAAGCCATGGTTCTCTTCGCGCGAGAAAGTATTTGAAGAGTCCAGGGGAAAACCCCCGTCATCGACTCAAAGCTGATTTTGAGGAAAATGAGTTTTAAAGCTGTCGATGGCAGGGTTCTTCCGCAGTACAGCTAATATTCAACTATACCTAACGATGAGATGACAGGGTTATTCTCCAAATCCGATTGCATCGTCGGATTCTACGCCTGAAAATCCTTTAGAAACCACTTCGAGCCTGTTTCACCCCAAAATGTCGATGACGGAGTTTTTCCCCTGGACTCTTCATTTGATAGCCTCGAGTAATTGTTTATTTTTCGCGCGGAAGAATTTCTCGTTCCAACGAAGGTACTCTTGAATCAAGAATATACATTATTCGACCAAAAATCTTTATTCTTACATATTTGTTAGATCATATGTTCTTGATTCAAGTTATATTATTTTGACACACAAAGAAAAAGAATCAGTTGGATCTACTAAATATTACTTGCGGGATCGCAAGTGATTATTTATTCACATCAATTTGATCTCTGTTCATATTAATTAAGTATTTCTTCCTTATCATCAGATACTATTCCACACGATTGTAAGGAAGAGATATCAAATTGAAGTGTTAAAAAATTTCATTGATATAAGTAAGTAAATAATTACTTATATACGACCCTGCAAATAGTTTTCAGTAGATTCAAATAATTCTTTATCTCTGCACACTAGCAATTATTTCTCTCATTGTCAGTGTACTGAGAAAACAAATTTGGTTGAAGGATTTAATTGGTTTAAATTAGTCGAAATAATAATATATTTATTTGAATTAAGGAAACTGCATTTAATTAGACACTCGTTTGTTCACGCCAAGCATAAACATAATCGATGTGAGTAAATATTAATCACACTAAGAAAATAATTAATTGTTCCAACCGCTCAGAAATAGTCTATAGCGAACTAAATATGTAGAGTTGTAGCAATTCAACATGCATTTAGTGATTAAGCATATATTAGTTGCGTATGAATGGGTATTGGATTGAACACAATTATATATATGAAAAGAATATTTAGGTAATTGCTTGAAATAATTCAAATCAACTGAATCAATTTAACCAATTTTTTTTCTCAGTGTGCATCGCAACCAATCTTAAACATTGTATACGTCTTTCAATTGCATTATATTTCAGTCCAATTCAATGAATGGCCTCCGCTTTCGTTAAATACACATATAATTATGTAGGTAACCACTGAAGTTATTTACCAAACTTCGATCCGCAACTTCACCGAATACCAGCGTCATCGTCTCGTACCCACACTTCGCGCTGTTGCTGTGCCATTGTCTCCTTCTTTTTTCGCATAACCCGCAATAACGAAATTCTCTCGGTCATTTTGCCTCGCAGGCGTACGCGCACACGTGAACGGCATCGCGGCGCGTGCACAGCGATGCGTCCAAACGGGGGATGCATCGTTGCGCCGGCCGAACGACACGTCGCGTGTACAAAGAGGTCCAATTTCGCGAGGCGTCGATTGCATTATGCCCGTGTCTCGCCTACGATCGAAAGCCCTCTCCTCGCTCGTAATTATCTAGCCTGGAGAAAGAAACTCCGACCACCTCGAAATTGCTCGAATCGCAACCAACTTTCGCGATCCGATAATTAGAACTCGATGCGCGCGGTGACGGTTACGGGGATTGCCGACGCGCGAACGATGCACTGAGATAAATAACTTGGTTAACCTGTTAACCGGGGGGAATAAACTTTTGTTCAACTCGTTTCACAATGGGGACTTTTTTCTTCGTAATTATAAGTAATATCATCACACCTCAAGTAATAAAAGAAAATAATTTTTAACTTATTGATTTTATTTATTTCGACGAAATATTTTAGAGCATATAATATATAAATCAACCACGCTAGGATTTAATAGATAAGAACTACATAAAAGTTAATTCGTTAAAAATATTACGGCAAATTTCCATGACGAAAAATGTCGTCATGCCTATTGCAGTAGTAGTTCATGTATGATGAAATATTTCATCATACCTAGTTAACAGGTTAAAATGACAAACTGCATATCGTTAAACGAGCTTCGTTATTCTAACCAAAATATTGGTAAGTTGAACAAAATATTAAGTTATATCTACATGTTTAGTTATTTTAACTACATCCGAGTAAAAAAAATGTGAATCCCGGATGAAACTGAAGTAGATCTAAAGTAGATCTCTTTATGCGTGATCTAAAAGAGATCCGTTTTAGATCCATTTTTTGAGGAAATATGGATCCATGTTTGGCCAATCTTGAATAAATTCTATGCTGAGAGAAGAGTTTATTTGTAATTAATAAATGTATACTTCATTATGGCGAAAGAAATATTTCATCGGGCCCCAAATAAATATATGTTGATTATTAGAATGTCCGTTTCATTCAAACAGAAATAGAGTAATAATTAACGAATATTTTATTAGGCCGAAGAAATATTTACTCGTATTTTTAGCTGTAATCAAGTATAACTGTAAATAAACTGTTTTCACAGTGTAGATCAATATTGAGACTCAAGAAGGATCATATTAACATCCTTTGAAATCCTTTTGAGGTCATTTCGAATATCCTTTTAAGGATTGAAAATTCATATTTCACCAAATGGTTTCTCTAGGATTTTGGTAAAATTGACAGTGTTATTTTTCTCAGTGCGCGTTAGGAATTTTATGCCAACGTCGCCGCACGGTCCGTCTGGAAAGTTGATTCCCCGGTAAACATGGCTTTCGTATAAATCGTACCGCGACGGCGTTAAATAATTTTGAGGATCCATGCCGAGCCGTTAAGCACAGATCGGCCGCGAGAGCGGTAATGTATGTATGTACATAGGTATAACGTGGACGCGAAGTACTCGCGTTCTCTGGTCCTCTTTACGCGGAAACATTGACGATAAAAGTAGATATCGTTGATTTCATCTCCTCCTCTCATCGAGCCGTGTTCGTAGCGCGTGTAAAACCACGAAACGAGCGATACTCTCCGGTTCTGCAGGTTGTTTTGACGTCGTCGTCGATGTACGAGAGCCTCGATGTTTTCGTTGCCCTTTTTACGCTGCACTTGCGACGTGGTATCGAGTCGATTCTGAATTTTTCTTTCGAAGAGGCTCATTCAACTTTCGATTTCAAGGTACACATGTGTGTGTGTGCTCGTGGTATTTTATTTTTACCAGTGAGAAGCAGTCGTTCGGATAATGCACGTCGTGATATTAAAGCGCGTTATTAATTAGGAGAATCAAACGAGAAAGAATAAAATACGAAACACTCACAAGAGAGGCGAGGAATAGTTAATTCACAATTAATAAACGGATGTTTGATTATGGCGAAAGAAATATTTTACTGGGCAAGAAAATATTTGGTAAATATCGCTCTTTTCGTGTTCGAGTGAAATAAGCCTTCTGATATATATATATATAATTAATATATAATATATTTACTTGGTTCCAACGGAATATTTCTTTCTAAATAATCAAGTGTACGTTTATTAACTACTAATTATTACCCGCAACTTCATCCGTGTGCAATTTGAGTTATTATATATTTTTTTAATTAATGAATATCAATAGATGAAAGTGCACATCCCATATTGATATCCGCGTACATGTGGATTTCATTAAACGCTGCGATCTTAAAGCGTTTGCCACATTGAATTTGTGAAAAATACTTGATACAGGTACTTGGCACTACATTCGGATATATCAACACTTTTTTTAAAAGAAATATTTTTTGGAGGGAGGCTGAACACGGCGTGCAATTTTCGTTGGGGTTTTTTTAGACAAGAATTTTAGTGGGTTATTTTTTCAAGTGTTTCATTAAACGCTGCGATCTTAAAGTACTTGCCATATTGAATTTACGATGATGTCGCAGTCCTTCTCAGGATTTTAAGTTACCTCTCTGCCAAATTTCACTAAAATCGATTCTGTAGTTCAGTCGCGAAGACGTAACAAACATACAGACAAACTCACTTTCGCATTTACAATATTAGCAGGGATAAATAAACTGTTCTCTCGCATTGAGAAAACAATATGATGATAGATAATGGGTATATACATTAGTAGTATAAGGTTTATATATTAGTAGTTAATGTAGATAATTGAGTAACAGTTAAGATAAATTCATAAGCATGTAGGTAATAAACTCTACGGTGAATTCATTAATAATATGTGATATGGTAACTGATACTTGATCTATATCTATTAATCATCTTGTCGATTTAAAGTGACACAATTTTAAATCTGATACATTGACAGTTAAGAAATATCATTAACTACTAATGTTTCGTTCTCTCAATGGCAGTGCACTGAGATAAATAAGTGTTAGTGTTAGAAAAATGTTTCTTGAATAAAAAAAAAGGATTTTACAAATTTTAACGAACGCAAATTCTCGATCGAGGATACTCTTATATACCCTTGATTCAACAATACCGTCGTGAGAACAAGAGTTTCTTTCTGCGCGAAGAAAACCATTGCTTGATCCTGAAATTATATCATACTTTTGCTTGAAGAAAATATTTTTTCTTTGGCACCACACTGAGAGAAATAAGTTCGTCAGTTTAACCAAAATCCTGGAGGCGATGACCAAACCGTTTAATGAAATATGGAGCCTCCATCTGTTTGATTAAATTGGCTATTTTTCCTTCAGTTGGAGTAATTAAATATTGGATTAGAGTAACTAGATATTTCGTTCAACCGACCAGTATTTTGGTCAAAACAACTAAGCGCGTTTAACTAGACGTGTTCTGTCATTTTAATCTAATTATCTCTCTCAGAGAGTGCAGCAATTATTTCTCTCAGTGTGCATAAAATCGCTTGGGCGAAAGGGTCCAATCGTGTAGCTGTACAATCTGAGAAAGAAAACTGTGCGAGAGAGAGAGAGAGGGTGGATATCTACCTCTCACTTCTCATCCTACATCAAACATGGGAAGACGTACGCTCCCGTTTCTCTCGGGTGGTCTCACGTGCATGAGTCCCATCGACGGGTGTTCCGGTAGGAGATGATGTTTTTTATCGAACCCCGCGCGGTGACTACCTAGTTTGCTGAACTTGTTCCGGTCGAGATCCCTCATTGGCTGGGCCCATCGGACAATCTCTCGGGGTCCCACGATGCGACCTACCTGCTGCTCCTGCGGACTCCGGGTCAGTCGACTTGACCCCCCTCGATCTCGGAGGTCCGCAGGGCCCGTTCGGTTCTCGTATTACTCGGTCCGAAGACGACTCTCGGATGGTGTCTCGATCGCGAAGTCACTTCTCAGCTTCCTTCGGGAAGAGGGGAAAGGCGAAATTGCTCGAGATGATAATCGCGAAAGTTTTTTTGCGCGGAAAAACAAGATAAGCTTGAAAATCTCTGGAATCGAATCGCGTGTGTATCATTGACGAGACTGGATATCCTCTGAGTGGTTTTGGAGAAGAGAGTGAATTTATTTTAATTTGAAATTCGACGTAAGTACGTCGATAAGTGACTGATTGGCTGTTATTGCTGCCGTTGCTGCTTCTGCTGTCAGAGTGTATGTATGTACAAAAGCAGGAGATAAGTTTGGCAAAAATATTCAAAATTCGATTATGTGCTCTGAATTACTTATAAGTTATAAAAACTAAATCTAAATTTAAGTGATGTATGAAAGTGAAGACTGACGATAAATTCTGAGATCGTATGTAAGACTCCGGGGAATTACATTACATTTTTCGATGTCTTCGGGCAACTTAACTATTCGGAAATAATTGCATCAATGCAGTATTGGTACATGTATACATATATATAGCCTGTATCACATTCACGCTCACAAGTAATCCTCAGCGAGGCACTCGATGTTATTCGCACTTTTCAAATGGTGAAGTGGCAATTGCACCGGCGCGAAACGTCGAATCGACCACGTGCGGTGTCCCCAACTCTTTTTTTTTAATTTCATAATAGCGCACGAAGTATCGATGCACCAACCTCGACAGTGAAATCGTCGCAAAAACAATGTGTCGTTTTTGTCGCCTTTTTTCAAGTGAAAATCGAGAGCGATTTCACTTTCGCAGAGTGGCGCGATGGGAGAACGTTCTCCAAAATATTCTGGTATAAGCTACGGATCTTCGATGATAGATTTTGACAAGAAGTACGCGTCTGTATTTTTGAACGTCAATAGTCATTCTGTAAAATTATCAATAAAATATATTACTGATCTAGTAATTAAATATCTCAAAAATGTAGGAAACAGCAGTCGTTATAAATATTATTGCTAAAACGACAGTAATACCTAATTACTGCGTCTCAGTCTGAGATAATTAATTACCAGATTGATGATATTGTTATGTCGATAATAATACTGTTGTGTTTCTATAATAACAATATTTATCACTGCAATATTGACGACGTAAAATATTTGAATCACTTGGTCGACAACTTTTTTTTTTCGTGTCTTATATCAGAAACAGGCGTGTCCACTTTAATCACGTTTATCTAGTCAATCATGAAATTGTTTTCCATATAGCAGTATAATATCTCTTTAAAGATTAAATTTTTAGTTACAAAAAGTTCCGTATCAATATGACTCAGAAATTCACGAGCGACGAATTAATCACGATAGAAATGGATATTCTATTTAACCTCAGTCCTTTGCACTGCTTCGGAAGATTTAAATTGAAAGAAAATGAGGCAAGGCGCCAGAAATAATTTTGATTAAATCACAATTATAAGAGAAAACCTCGAGTACTTTCAGACGTAAAGATATCCTACACGTGAGCGAGCCTTGCGTCCGCCGTCGGTTGAAATCACCGAATTTTTAAATCGTTTCGGTTCACGCGCGTATTACGCCGTGCCG
Source organism: Xiphydria camelus (assembly GCA_963678675.1). Classification (NCBI taxonomy): domain Eukaryota; kingdom Metazoa; phylum Arthropoda; class Insecta; order Hymenoptera; family Xiphydriidae; genus Xiphydria; species Xiphydria camelus. The sequence continues at coordinate 19,489,788 of OY783199.1, read as the reverse complement.
TTTGACTCATCAAAAGCATTCTTATTCAAAAATGAACCTTCACAATTCTTCATTTAAAATGTATTTCCCAAGAATGGTTCAATTTTTTCTGCACAGCAATTTAGAACAATCTTTTGAGGTTTCTTCTAATCCTTAACGCTTTGAAAGTTGCTCGCGAGATTCATAAATATCGGCGATACGTATTTTGCATGAAATTATCCAAATTAGTTCCAAAGTTTCGATTATTATCTACCGCTGTTATATAAACAGACACAAAAAGAATAATGTAATTTGCCAGAGAGAACTGGCAGTTTACATAAAGTTCGAGTTACTTCGTAACGAGTGTTGAAATTCGCTGTCACTACGAAACTGATTTCAAGCGAGATGACTGAAAAGGGTCTGGCGTGTATTTTTCAACAGTTGTAATTTTAGTAACCCCCTGTTAGATTTATTGGATCGTCTCCATCTGTCGTGAAACATGTTCCGCGCGGAGCGAGAAATGTATGAGCTGGATTCGTATTTTATAAATGTTCTATTGATATTTACGTTGGAATAGTATTACCAGATCGGCAGTAATTATCGGACATTGATACGATGCAATAATGATAACAATCTATATATCGGGTGATTCTTTAATATTGCGACAAACTTCAAGGACGGGTTCCTTGGATGAAAATAAGAAAAAAAGTTCCTATAAACATGGGTCCGGTAACGATGAGTTTCAGAGAAACAGGGTGTTCATTTGTATACAAATTTTCTATATTAATAATAGGAAGTATATTTTTGCGTTCGCCAATCAATGCATCGCAGAATAGAAGCATGTATTACTGTTGACGGTGGCCATTTTGAACGACTTTTGTAACCGTCTTTCGTTTTCCTATTTTTTCGTTTGTATAAATTCCTTCCTTTTCGTTAATTTGTTCTAATAATTTATTTTCTTGCTTCACTACGCATTTTTCTTAGCTCTTGGTGTGTATCATCTATTATTACAAATAAACATATTTATTTAAAATTAAATTAAAGAACTTTGTACTGTTTGTTGCTGGAAGAAAATTTGTATACAAATCCAACACCCTGTTTCTCCGAAACTTAGCGTTTCCGGACCCATGTGTTCATAGGAACTTTTTTTCCTATTTTCACATCCAAGGAACCCATCCTTGAAGTTTGTTGCAATACTAAAGAATCACCCGGTATAAACGAACATACGAGGGCAGAGTCCGATACTTTTTAAATTAAACACTTTCATTTTTATGAATTGTTCATTTATTTTTCAAGAAAGTTTTTAATTTAAAAGCATCGAAGTTTTCAATCTGCCCTCGTAGATCCTCGTAAAAATAATGGTACCCAACGTCCTGTAAATACGTTTTATTTATTGAAAACTGTATTAAATTGATTTATTTATGACCTTCAACTACAGTTCTTTTAATTGAATCTTTCTATCGATAATAATCATTAGTAAATTTATAATGTATTATCATTATTCTAACACGTTTCGTTTCTCAATTTTCATGGCTAGAACAATTTACAACGGCAAAATAGTTTCCACACGGGAAGCGATCATATTACTATAATCGACTTTCCGTTTAATAAATGTCGGTCGCATTACAGGAAAAAATAGTAATTTCGTAGCTTGAAAATTCCTATATAAATGCGATATCTGTTTCACATCACGCCGCTGGGATAATCCTTTTCCGTTCTCCAATATTCACCATATTCAGAAAGTTCTTTTTCAAAAGCTAACTAATCATAGTTCAGATATGGACGTCACTTTATAGCGTTATCATATTCCTATGTAAACACGAATATGTAATTTGTAGTAATTGTGACTACTTGTACGATAATTCGGAGCTATACTGCACTCTCAGTGTTTTTCTCACATATTCGTGTATAACTAGTAAAATATATATATATTGTCAGGTTATACTTAAGTATATGGTAATAATTTTTAGGATTACCTGCAGTTTTCAGTCTCAATCGTAAATTTATTTCCACGTATTCACATTACATTAACGTCGTAACAGTTCAAAGCAATGTACACTTCAACCAACATCTTCAAATCTGTTATCTTCAAATAAATTTCGTTCTTACGTTAACAAGATTTATTAAACCAATATCATCTACTTGATATAAAAAAACATTATAACTGACTTTGCTACAATTTTTTTCGAGAAGAAAGGATTGTATAAATCGCTGGGCGAGAGAATACGTACAGATGATGTTCTAAATTAAATTCAAATAAACAGCCAGAGATGAACCAATTTCAAAGAGAAACAATATTTCTCTATTCTGCCACTTATACGTATTGTTTATGCAAAGGCGAAGACATGAATTCTGTATGGCATTGTAGCGTTGTATGAAGCAGAATGAATTCGTGAGCCGTCGGGAAGTCGAGCGTCAGCTACAGCACGCGTTCAAATAAGATTACAAAAATTTGTATACGCGAGCTGAAAGAAACTTTTCATTTTTTAATATTCCGAATTACAGAGAAAAATCCAGCTTGGTTATTCCGTACAATTATTTTTTATAGATACGTAGTTTTTCAGGCTCTTTCGACAGACATAGAAGCCTCGCCGAAACGAGGCCCTCCGCCGTCGGTAGCTAACGCATACCGAAGAATCATTGCGCCGTCATTTTGGTAACGTTATCTCAATCGTATAGCATTTCTCGAACCTTGGACCAAAAGGTTTGATAATTTTTGTTCAACCTTTTGTTATGAAATAAAGCGAGAAAGCCCATTGGTACAATTACTCAGTAAAGCTTCCATCAAAATGTGGTCACAAGTTTCTAATATGGATAAAAACAATTATGTAACACCAAAAGCAAGAAATACCTTTTCGCAATTGATTATCAGTGATAGGGGTTACCTGGAAAGCTCGTTTTCTCAAAATAGGAGCATCGATACCGAATTGCTCGTGTCGTTGCATTTTCCTTTGTGCCTGAAAATTATTATTATTTGCATATTGATTATAAAACGCTCGAACGATATATGTATTTGACGCTAAAATATTTTATCAACAATATTTTATACGATACTTTATAGAAAACCGAGTCTTGTCGATAATCACACCACTTTGTAACGTTCGATCCGTTCGACTCGATAATTCAGAAAATTCCATTCAGTAGAAACAATTATACCACACGCTAACTGATAAATTTTTGCTTATTAACCGCCGACTTTGCGACCGAGTATTGAGTTTCATTTAATTTTTATGCAGAGGAGTGGCTGTCGATAGCTTCCTTTTCCAATTTTTCTACCGTTTGATTAATGCACACACCAGCGCCCTTCCCGTTTATGGCATTGGACGTATTGCAATTTGATGATTTATTATTCATCTGATGATTCATTTTACTCGGTGTTCCACTCTGAGGTCAAAGATGGCGCGTTTCTTTCTCGGTTTACACACTGCAATCGTTGAAAGAGAAAAAGAAATTAAGAAAGCTAGGTACACTAATATTATACTCGAAGGGTATAAAATCGATTCTATCGGAGTCATATAAGTAGTATTTTTTAAGAGAAGGAAAGTAGGAGACTGAGTTACTGCTTCTTAAAAAAATCAATCGGCCCAGAGACAATTTTATTTAATTAATGGAATTCTCAGAAGAATATTTTACCAAGACTTTATTACCAGCCGCTTTATTACCAATATCATTGTGATATAATCCGATGGAAGGATTGTAATAAATAAAATAACGTCGATGCTTTTGTATAGAACCAGAAGCCCTCTATTATCACTATTTATTTACAACATTATCTCGCTCGGTACCGTCAATTCAGCGGTACACAGAGTGTCAACGTACACATCTCACTCCTGAAAGTTGAAGAATCTCTCCCAAACTAACTTTACTACAGCTCCGAGTATCATTAACAACAGCCTTCACTCTCGCAAGTAACACGAGGCGATCGTACGCGAAACAGATTTTTCCCCGATACGCCCCACGCGTTTTCACGGAGAAATCCCATCAACTCCCGACGGTGACCGCAAACGGGGGCGGTCCCGGTGGTACCGAGCGCTAGGTCATCTGACGTTGCAAACGAATTAATTAAAATTATCCTAAAAATTCGTCGACAAAGGCGGGATAATATCTCATTGTTACCGGGCGTTCCCCGGCGATACGCGCCGTATAATATTTCAAAGTACGAGGCGGACAATGGGAGCCATCTTCCACGAAGCTTCCACCGCGGCGGTCCCCGCCTATCAGCGGTGCCGTAGCGCGTACAGCACGCGAACGACGCGAGATCATTTGGCATTTAGCATCAACCGTTTGGCCGAAGCGCTGCAGGCAAAGCGTTTCTGTAAACAAAAGAACATTTGCGTATTCACAAAAGCGCGCCCGTTACTCGGAATCCTGATCGGGATTATACGGCGAATGGCGGCGATGCTGGTTATGTCGTGGCCGAGCAGGAGGAGCAGAACCGCGCTCTCTCCGGGTGATCCTCTTCGTCCTCTCTCCCGCGCCGGTAGCTTCCACGATTCTAAAATCACCCGAGCGAGCGGCCCGAGCCCTCTACGCAACCTCCTCAAGGATTACGCGGGGATCAAGCTCTCGTATATTTTGCATTTTCCGAATTAGTACGCGCCTCGTTATTCCCGGATCCCGGGCTCAGCCGGGGACGTCTTCGACGGACAAAGGGAATCTTGCGGGATTTATTTCTCACGTCACGCGCGCGCGCGCGCGTGCTGCGCGAGGTTGTGCAGACTTCATCCCATCACGGAGAAAAATGAATCGTAGTAGGTATTTACACAATTTGTGCGGTACATTTCGGAACGAGGCCAATTTGTCGTTACGAAAACTAGAATTTTAGTAGAAATGACTGTAGATGCGAGTAGATATGCTTTATTTCAGCTCGGCGGCCTTGAAATGGAACTCAGTTGGTTATACTTGTTCGTTAAATCACACTTTATAGTAAAATTTGTAGAAGTTGAAAGCGTTGCTGTAATCTTTAATAACATTGTTGTTGTCGTAACACTAAATTGGGCTTGTTCTGAAATTTATTAGAAACTTTATAAATGCTACGATTTTTTTCTGCACTCAGAAAAATAACCTGGTCAATCAAACCAAAATCTTGAAGACCAAAACCAAACCATTTAGTAAAATATGGATCCTCCATATGTGTGTGTCTGGTCAATTTGACCATTTTCTGGTTAAAAGAAAACAAATTTATCGCTACGAAAACTAGAATTTTAGTAAAAATTACAGTAGCTGCTTTATTTCAGCTCGGCGGCATTGAAATGGAACTCGGTTGGTTATATTTGTTCATTAAATTACACTTTATAGTAAAATTTGTAGAAGTTGAAAGCGTTGCTGTAATTTATAATAAAATTGTCGTTTTCGTAACAATAAATTGGGCTTGTTCTGAAATGTATTACAAACTCTATGAAAATGCTACGATTTTTTGTCTGCAATGTGAGAAAAATAACCTGGTCAATCAAACCAAAATCCTGGAGACCATAACCAAACCATTTAGTAAAATATAGATCCTCCATGTGTGTGTGTCTGGTTAAATTGACCATTTTCTGGTTAAAATAACTAGCCACGTAATTAGAATAACTAAACAGGTAGTTAGAATAACTGAATATTTGGTGGAACTTACTAGTATTTTGGTTAAAATAACTAAACTCGTTTAACCGGATATGTTTTTTCATTTTAATTAAATTAGTTTTCTCAGTGCGTACAGGGACTTTGTCATCGTCCGGTTATAAATCCGTTGTACCTCGGAAGAGAATTTTTTCCGAGTTTCTTTATCCCTTTGCTTTATTTACATGCATAATTTTTCTGGATAAAAAGACTGGGCACTCTGGTCTACAGCAGTTCAAAATATACTATTCTATAGATATAGAGAAAAGTGAAATGCGGTGAAGAATGAGAGAAAGTTTCTTGCAAAATTTTGATATTTGAGGACAAACGAGGTTGACCCTAGTGTCTTTGCAGTTGTATCGTGAAAGTACAAAGCACGGTGATACGATTTTTGAATAAAATAGTGAAGGAAGCAAGAAAATTAAGTGTCTTCGTCAACGGCCCCCGTCCGACGGAGCGTGATTCGCCCTCATTCTTCGCAACGCTGTGTATAATATTTTATAAAATAATTAATCGTTAAAATCATTTTAGATAAATTAATTTGAATTACGTTTAGAAAGAGCGAATATCAGTGTTGACTACCAAAATATTTAAAATAATTCGCTCTCCTATTCTTCCTTTAACAAAATTATATTCTTCGGTATGAGTCTCTCTTTTATAGAGGATGCTTCACAAAAAAATTATCATAGCCGTGATAAATAAGATGTTACACAGTTTTTAAATTATAATGATAATGATTTTTAATATAATATTGATATATTATTAAAAATAGTATGGTATTACCAAATTATCAATATCTATCGTAACATGATAAGATAATGAACTATTATAAGTTAATATGGAGCAATGACTTATTGCCGAACCAATGATGGCGTTGTTGCCTCGATAACAAAATAGACTTCGATTATAAATTGTTCAATATTTCCACGACCATTAATTGGTAAATCGACAATATTTTTCGACAAACTTTCTTCGAAGTGTCCATTGCAACGAAGATCTCTCCGGAAACGGAGAATTTCTTAGAGTATTCAGACATTTTATCGCGAAGAAGGTTGGTCCCGATGTCTTTGACGTTGTATTGTGAAAATCGAAAGTGTCGTGCTGCAATTTTCTGAAAGAATGGAGAAAGAAACGAAGGAATCGAGTGTCTTCGTCAACGGCCTCCGTCCGACGGCGCGCGTGTTTCGCTCCAGTCACTGCGCACCGCATCGCCTTTTCTTGTTTTTAATAAGAAGTCTCGTATTTGTTTTGAAAATATTTTAATCGCTAAATATCATCGAAAGTGTCCTAAAAATTCTCAGTATATTGTAAGATCATTCTGTAACTCCTAGAATTAGAAATAATCGACACAACGATGAGACAATCAAGATCACGCGCGCGATGTGACGATGCCGGAGCGAAATTATCACTTGCTTGGAGCTTGCAGATGCGAAATATGACAATAATTGTTAGTGAATCTCATTGGTCGATTTCTTCAAGTAATTTTCTACTAAAAATTGGGCGTTTATTTCATTTCGCAATGTACATTTTAACGTGGCGAACGTGACGACCGGGAATAAATGTTAAATTTTTGAAGATCTGAATGCTTAAGTCTCGACAACACTAAAAAAAATAAACAATTTTTACTAATTCTTCTAATAGAGCTGAGACTCGAGACGTACTGCTTACAACAGTAAATAAAAATGTCTCCTGTGTAAAAATGCTTGAGAACGAATTCTCGAGTCTCGGCGCTACTGAATGAAGCAGTAAAAATTGCTGATTTTTTTTCCGTGGAGCATTTAAGAATATAATAGCCGTGATACTTCATTGATATTTACCATACTTTCCATTAGATATCCTACAATTTTCTGATTAAGAGCCATATTGAAGTAACAACAATGGAAAGAAAATATCGAATTCATTGTTTCGATTATATTCTATAGAAGAATGAGCAGAATAGATAAATCGATAGAAAATACTTCGAGGGAAGAGAATTGATTAAAAATTCTCTTAAATACGAGAGAAATTGATGAACGGAACTCAAACGAAAGCGACGGTAACCAACTTGACTTGCTCCGACGTATATTATAGGTACACAAGTATATTGTATGCTCGTTGAGAAGGAACGAAACGAAGAAATCAATTTTCGGTGTGACTCGACTGTCAATATTTTTCAAAGCCGACGACGCATCCGTTCAATTCGAAAAAAAATATTCGCTGCGTGATTGCAGCCTGTCAGCGTGAATCATAGGTCCGTTAGAAAGAAGAATAGTTCGAAAATAGAGGGGGATTAAAAAGTCACGTAATTAATATCGACTTTCATACGCCGATAGGTTATTTCCTCGAAACGCATCCCGAATCACGCCGTTGCGACTCGCGGCACGTGTTACTCTCGCGTTGCGCAGAAAGGACGATAGTTGCACACAAGCTAGACGAGTCCTAGTCGCGACTCTCAGGAGTGAAAGCAGGATACCGGAGGTGGGAGCGCATGCTGCTGCTATTGATAATATTTTTTTAATGCGTAATCCCCGGGAAAAGTAATTGGAGCAAATTCGGGGGCTCGGCTCGCAACCCTTTCAGCCCGACAAAATGGCGACGGGAACCGCCCTTGCGAAAAAATTAGGCCTCCTTCCATCAAGCCGTAAAATTTACATAAAAAGACCGAGTTTTTTTTCACGAAAAGTTTGCAACCTCTCTGTTTTCACGAATCCCAACGAACCTGGCACGTGACACGCTTCAAGAAATTCCTTCTGGCACGTGTTGTTTCGGGAGGATGAGGAAGATGAAAATATCGCGCCACGCCTATCGCTTTAACATGAAAAATTACTCACGGATATTCGGTCTCCACATGTGGATATATTCTATCGGGCGGTATATTTAGAGAGAGAGAGAGAGACTCCATATTTTTCTTCGGTCAGAAATAATGATGTCATTTCTTGTTTTATAGTATTCGCTTCGTTTATCACCAAGAAAACATAAGAGAAATTGACAATTTATGCGGATTCTGGATATTTTCTCCTCCAATGTCTATTGTTTGTCGATAATGCTGGTACGTTTGAAAGCTACAGGGACAGATAAATGTCCAATCCGTACAGCTATAGTTGTTGATGCGTTTCGAGTGAAATATCACTCCAATCGGCTTTGTGTTTTGCATATTCAGTTTTCTAAATAGAAATTATTCGAACCAAATATCAACGAAAATCGATTTTTTTCGTTCTACTATAGTTGATGTACTTTTGTATTACATGTAACCCTTGCAGATTTACAGTAGGTCGACGACTTATAGGTACCAATTATCTGAGCTTCACGATGCATTGTGCTTTGATTGGCGAGCTTGCATTTGTGATATTCGCAAACTGAATCGAAAACAATTTTAATTTAACACCTACTTAAAACGATATATTGGTCGTAGCCTGTGTCGATCTTTCGATATGTACATTTGATTATTTGTGCAACATTTTAAGTCGATTAGATCCCTTACGATGCCTTCATAGAAGGATTTTTCATAGGGATACTCGCCTATTTGTCCATCAATTCAGATATTTTGATTTTTCGTCAATTCTTTAGATACTTACCTTGAGGAAGATCAAAGAGATGAACGTATAAATAGATCGCCATTTACTTTATTAAAACAGATGTCAGATCCTTACATCGTAAATAATGCATCGTAAATAATGCGATTAAATAAATTACAAAATCTATAATCCTACATGTAAGCAGTCTTCTGTGGTAGACTAATTAATAAAACGATTTATCAAGATCAACAGAGAAATTAAATAATGAAAACGAATAATGAAATTATTAGTTCTCCGTACAGGAATAGACTTCGCTGATAGTTATACTAAGTAATTAAATTTTTTTCATCAAGTTAGTTAAATTTTCTCGTCGTTCTTGAAGTATATCCGTAACAATTTAATTGAACTTCTATACCAGTACCTCAGAGCTAAACAGTATTAACTCCATTTTTTCGAAAACCGTATTATTTTCTCATTCTGTTATTTTCAATGTAAAATAGCAGAATAAGGAAATAATACGGTTTTCGAAAAAAATGGAGTTAATACTGTTTTACATTGAAAATAGCAGAATGAGGAAATGATACGGTTTTCGAAAAAATGGAGTTAATACTGTTTATCTCTGAGGTACTGAACAATTAAAAATAATAAAAAATAATTAAAAATTACGTATCCATTCTCCGGGCTATGAAAAAGGCCTTCATCATGGAGCTACCACGATACCGATACCAACGACACTGAAACCAACTTCGGTACCATATTATCTCCGCAAGAGATCCGTCGTCAGAACGAAAGATACAGCTTTCGATTTAGAACCGGGAACGCCAATCAATTCCGTCGAAAATCAATTTTCGCTCGGTGAGTCGCTCGCGTGGGACGCGAATCCACCTCCCACCGACCACCCCCATCGAAGGGAATGGCGATATTTTTTTCACCCTCGTAAATATTCCCTTCAAGCGGGCATATTAGCAAGCGGCACGTTCTTGGCAAGGAGCCGCTGCTACTGACAGCACATTCATATTAGCCAAACAGCCGCGTACCGTGGCAACTGACCCTTAGCGAGAGGGCGAGGGAGGGAGAGGGAAAGTGCACGGTACAGCACGCGGATCGTGGTAAATGCAAGTTTGTGATTGGTAATCGTAAATTATCCACGCGATTTTTCGATTCCATATTTTTCACGCGCGATGCTGCAGTCGAAAACTGCAGCAAGCAGCCAGTAGGTACGACCCGTTGTATGTCAGCCGCCTTATAGCGAAAACGATACGGTGCACTGAGGAAACAATATCATGAGAGTTAATGGGTATCGAACACACACACATAAGTAGTAGAAGATCTATACATTATTCGCGTTAATGTATTTGAATGACAGTTAAGATAGATCCATTAGCAAGTAGATAATAAACCCTATATATAGTGAATTTGCAAGTGTGTTATATATTATATTATAGTATAAATGTTACTTGATGTATATTAACTTTCCTGCTGATTTCAAGTGACATAATTTCTAACCTACGATACATTGACAATTAAGCAATATCCTAAACCACTAATGGTTTCTTCTCTCAGTGTGAACATACGACGAACCGTACCTACAGACTGTTACAGCTTCGACTGTTATCTTTGACGTGACGAAGAACGATGAGGCGTGTACGTATACACCGAAAAAAATTAATTTTGTTTTAGTGATAGCATCGAAAATCAGTTATTACAGCAGCATTTTTTGTTACGGTAACAAAAGTAGTTTACTTTTGGGGGGAAAATGTTTGACAGGTTTTATTGGTTAGAATGAAAATCAGCTTTTCTTTCTTTTTTTTTCGCTACCCTAATAAATTGATCTGTTATCACTATTTTAACTGCAAGATTTGTTAAAGTTACTTAAATAATGTTATAGTGACAAATAATGTTTTCCCTGTGTCTGGTCATACTTACTATTCCAAGAAAACAGTTATTTATAATTAATATACACATATTTGATTGTCCAAGCGAATATTTATCAGCTATTATTCTGTTTTGTTTGGATGAAAAAGACATTCCAATAATTAACATATATATTTACTTGGCCCAACGAAATATTTCTTTCGCCATAATCAAGTATGCATTCATTAACTATAAATAAACTCTTCTCTCAGTGTGGCTGCTCTAGCTTCGACTGTTGACTTCAGTATCACTTTTCATACCGCGTCTGACTAGACTCTTTTCGTACCACTGCAATCTCTCTCATTCCTCGCGCGCCTAACGTCGATTCGTCTTTTCGGAGAAAGAAAGCAGGCAAAAATACGAATTGCGGTAAATTTTAATGGAAATGCTCAAAAGTAGTCCGCGTGTAGGAATTTAATTAGGGATTCAATAGGATTCACATAAGGAGCATAATAAGATGTGATCTGGAAATGTAATAGTAAGGGATCCCTCATAAGAAAAAAAAAGATTACCACTCCTCTGAAACTTTGTGAGTAGCTTCATTTTGCCGAGTCTGCCAGCTTTTTTATCTGCGAAAAGTCTGGTTTCCGCCGGGGTTTCGAGATATAAATTAACAAACATGTCAAAATTATGAATATTGTCGAACTGGACATACCTGGCAGAAAACTTGTCGGACAATGTTACCGTTTGATTTCATAAATATTTATCTTTTACTTCGAGCATATAGAATCAACTTGTTGGTCAAATAAACAAAATTCATAAATTTTATATAATTATTTATTAATATCTCGAAACCCCGGCGACAACCAGATTTTTTGCAGATAAAAAAGTTGGCAGACTCGACAAAATGAAGCTACTCACAAAGTTTCAGAGGAGTGGTAATCATTTTTTTTTCTTATGAGGGATCCCTTACTATAACGCTTACATCATAGGATTCCTATCGGGAAAGTCAGGGCCATACTTGGACCCGTTAGATCTTATCAAAAGTCCCCTGTTGCGGAGGAGACGCCATTAGTTCATGAAATATCCGCAAAATCCAGTCAGGGCCTGATAGGATTCCAATCAGGATATCGCTAATAGACGAATATAACACTGCCCCTGATATACGGAAGCGTATGAAATCCGATCACTGCTACGTTTTCTAGTTATTCTCCCAATAACGAGCTACAATTCGTTAGAAACGCTACTCTTTCCACAAATTGATAAAGCAACGCGAATAATTCGTTACAGCTCTCTCTTTTCCCGACGTCGCGATTTTGGCCGTCATCCTTCTCTCCTCTTGCAACCACGGACTACGTAATTTGCATAGAAAAATGTCCCCAAGAACGAGAAAACTCGACCGTAATTGAAGCGAGGCGGGAACGACGGGATAATCGCGCCGGAAGGGTGAATTAGGAGGACCGAGGAGAGTAGGTGGAGGCGGTGTCCTTCCGCGGTCCGAAAGTCCCGAGGAATTATTACCTCGGAGAACGAAAGAGACACCCGGGTGAATCATCACGGGCCGTTACTCGATAGAATTTCCCCATAATTCCTGGAATATTCCTGAGGGTGCGGTCCATATATCCCCGTAAGATCTGGCGCGTTGGGGACGGGAGGGGGTGGTAGGAGAAGGACATTAAGGTAACAAATGAGCCTGGAGGTCCTCCCGCAGGACTCTTCCGACTCAGGAGCCACGCGAATGAAAATAAGTGTACTCTCTCTCTCTCTTGCTCCTCGTTCTTTTTCCTCCATTGTTTTTTTTTTCGTCCAAATGCTCTCGCTTGCGAGACTGCAGCTAGCTATCTGCAACCTGCCCTGCTTCCTCCCGGTTCTCCCATTAACCCACCGCAAGGCCTC